>CAKNXH010055471.1:27852-49774 GCA_932178445.1 Andricus quercusramuli
AGGCCAGGCCACCCTCTCCCCCTGAACCTGACCTGAACCGACCGCGGAGAGGGAGTCCTGGTCCAAAACAACCCCGGCCGCTAAGCTGCACGATTATACAGCATACTCCTGTCTGATTTCAGAGTACGACGCAGGGGTAATTCTCCGACCTCCACTTCGGTCCGCGAGCCGCCGTTTTGTCACTCATAAAGCCTGTCCCAAATCCTCAACCCTGGTAAGACTGAAGCGTCTGGCGGGACAATATACAGGTAGAGTAGGACGAAACGTTACATCTTATTAAAGGTGGGCGCACTGAACCATCTCACGATAATTAATACCAGGTGTGTTTTTGGGCAGCTCATTCGAATATTTTTGTTATATTCAGCGACCTACATTATACATTTTTTAAACAATTACTTCCATCTGTTTATGATACTTTGCACAAGTGTTTAATTCTTTTATAATGACACGTGCGTCACAGTACGTGTTTTGTGCTATGAGGACTCCATTAGTAATATTCAAAATTTCGATACTCGAGCGACATGTCATTACTTTTTAAAGAATTATGTTACATTGGGTAATGGGGGTGAAAAAACTTCTGATGTAAGATTGAACATTTTTTCGTTTGTCAAAATTAATACATATTTACTTTGTTTATTTACAAACTTACATATTTCGAACGAGGAAAATAATCTTGAAATTCCAAACATCAAATGTAAAATTTAAAAGTTTAAAAATGTATAACTAGCTATTGTCAGTTAAAAACTGTTTCTAAAAAAATGAAAATTGAAGAAAATTCGAGAAGTAATTGAGACAAAAAAGACTGAGAAACATCCATAATCTTTAGCGAATACGCTACAGCAGTACCTATATCTAAACACTTACACAAGGTATCAATAATATAAATTAGCATCCCTATTTACAAATTTTAATTATTTTCTTCAGTACTATGTTGACGTTATGCTAAAATCATTGTTCAAACTGTGATCATATTTGCAGATGATTAAGATTCAAAAATCTGCATATTGATTTTGTCATGAATTTTCACTGAGTAATATTATTTATTTTCCTAAATTTGAAAAATAGTTATATTGATTTATTATTTTCTTTTCAAATCAATATCATTTATAAACATTATATAGCAATCAGGGGGGAGGCTTAAAAGGGGATTGTGGTTTTATTTTAACGTCCTCCAATTTAAAATTATCTGTTATAATTATGTTATACTATATGTTATATTACACTCTTTCATATTATTTTATTAGAAAAAATAAGAAAGATCATTTTCCTCTCAGGCTTAAGATGGTTACAGCCCAATAAAGCGTCGAAGGAGTTTTTACTACGTTGATCTTTTTTTTTCTTGGCCCAAGACTGATTGGATTCTTACTAACTTACTATCAGCAGCATGTTTCAAGGCGTTTGTATAATAATCCTACACAACCTGAACTTCCAAAATCCTCAAGGACTATCAAAAGATGTATGCAATGAAATCCGGTCTGTACAAGAAAGCTGAAAAATAAAGGAAGAAAGAATATTGTTCTGAAAGATAAACGATTATATGGTTTAAACCTTCACGGAACAGAAGTATTCCATCATTGTTGTATTTCAATTGAGCTGTAACAAGAATAGGACCTTTTTGCATTCTCATCATAATGAGAAGGTATTCGTTTTATGTGAAAACTGTCTGCCACGGATTTCTTTGAATCTTCCCGTTTCGAGTGTTATCATAGTGTCTGTAATACCCACTAAACTCACCTCCTCTTCCTACCAACCCATGTCCTCGGAACCGCTTACCGCATTACTTCAAGGACATGGGGGTAAGGACATTAAGTCGTGCTTCAGCTTCCAACTTTGAGCGCCAGCTTAGCATTTTTCTAACTTACATCCAACCAGGATGCACGCATCGTCCTCAGTAGTATGGTGGTACCACAACTCGGGCTTGTCGGCCTTCAGCATCCTGGTTGGGTAAGTTTCGTTAAACAGCGCGTCCCTGAGGCTTCCTCGACGAGGTGGCCTCTCGGAACGCCCTGCATCTCTTCGTCCCGGGCTGATGGTCTGTCCGGGTTTTATCGTCTTCTGCGGCGCAGAGGTAGCACTGAGGGGTGCTTTCGCACTCCGCAGCCCTATGAACCTCCTTGCCGCACCTCCAACATGCTTTCGTCCTGTCTGGACCCATGCAGCCCGCTGCTGTGTGGCCAAAACCTAGGTAGCGGTAACACTTCAAGGCCTCCGTCTTCTTTTGTACGCGACAGGACACACATCCCACCTTGAGGTGTCCCGTGCGGATAAGCCTTGCGGTCAGCTCCTCCCTCATCTCGACGAAGGCCTTCAGATTACCTCTGAAGGCCATCTCCGTCAAACTGACCTTTATTTCGCCGCTAGTTGCTTCGTCGAAGTGTCTACGAACGGCAGCCTCCACTGCTGCTGCATCGGTGGTAGTGTCGAGGTCCAGGACCTCGACCTCGATGCGGGGGACGAGCTCGCGCACGCTACCCCCAGCACCGACCGCTTTTTTTATGGCCGCCGACAATTTGGTTCTGCCATCTGGCTTCGGCTCAACCTTCACAAGGAACTCTCCGTTTCGGGTTTCCCTGACACCCTTGATTTTTACCCCAAGGGTTTCCGGGTTCACCTTTCGTTTGAGGTCCTTGAGGACCTTCGCATAGCTTGAGCCTACGGCCGGTCTTATGAAGACTGCCTCAGGTCGAGATCTCCTTGTTGGTTTGGCCTGCTTCATGTTAGTAGCAGGCCTCTCCTTCTCTTCTCGTCGCTTGGAAGTCGAGGTCACCGCTGCCGCAGCAGTGCGGGCCCTCGGCCTCTTCTTCATCGACTTCGAAGAAGAATTTGCCTCAACGGGACTTAGGGTGGACTCCCGTTCAGGCTTCCCTAGCTTGGGAGCAGGAGTTTCCTTAGAACAGCCGTGGCCTCGTGAATCCCATCCCGCATTGGGAAGAACATATTCCCTTTCGTTCCACAAAAATCATCCATCTTATTGATGATCTCGCTCATCTTTCCTTGTTTAAATTATACGTTTTTTTTTATACCATACTCATAATTTTGAACACGTTTTTCTCGAAACAACGATTTGAAATCGGTGCGCATGATATCTCCAGAATGGCTCAACCGATCATTACCAAATCGTAATCAATTATTTTTAACATAACATTGAAATAATTAGACGATCGATATTTCAGTTTATGATTTCTTTTTAACCGAGAAATAAGCGACTTTCTCGAGAAAAATAAAAATTTAGTGTGTACACATTCGCAATTTTTTTTTAAATTAGAATTTTGATCTAATTCTTCGTTCTAGTACAAGGGAATATCGTTTTTAAACTAATCCCGTTGTATTTTTTGTTTCCGATGATCCAGTAATGAGTCTCGATGCGCACCGCAAAACAACTTTTTTTTTACCTCTGGCAACTTAACTGTAACTTGCTCGTTTATCGATACTTCACCTTAAGAAATTACTGTAACTTCTTGTAATATGTATTACTCGAACTGTAGAACTTGTCATACTGTTAATGACCAGGTTCAAAAACTCTGGTTATTCCAGAAGATCAGCTACAACCCTCGACATGCTCAGGATAAAGTGTCATGCAAAAGAGCAGAGGGCTCATGGTGTCGCTATGGAAGACGTCCCTCTGGAAGATGACGCTGTTCGTTGCCATACGATAATTTTCAGATGAAAAGGTGAATCTAGTTTTTAAAAGGGGCATCAACATCTCTATGCATTTCACTGCATGTGGATGAACCTTTAAGCTTTCCAACAGATAGATGATAAATATATGAGAGGTTGAATCAAAATATTTGCGTTAGTCAATCCAGGCCGTCGATAGGCAGCGCTGGTAGGATGCTGCGTCTTTACAGACACATCTATTTATTCACATCCTCTCTTTCTCTATGAGCGTTTGGCGGAGTGGTATCTGAGCTAATGCCGTAAGAGTTGGACAATCAGATTGCATGCGCCGTAGGTGCTCACTGCTCCAGGTGTGCATGACACGCTCTGCAGCTATCATCGGAAATATCTTGAATCAAAATATGGCGACGTGCATCCTCTTGTCGAGGAGCTTATCGCGGAAGTTTTTCTTCTGGGCTTTCTTGATCCGAGCCTTCCGGTGTGAATACACGAGATGGATAATATTTGCTGCATTTGGCTCACCCCTGATATTGAAGGCATGGCCAAGTATTTCAGCAGCCCCGTCCGCTGCCTTGTACAGAAACGCTCGTTCTCCTTTTCGCACTTCTTCGTGTTTCTTGACCTTTTTTAAAAGAAGATCTCGTCCATTTGTTTTCTAGAATAATCCTGTTGTGTAGAAATTCAAAACTTTTTATTCCGCGACCACCTTGACGGCGTGTGATATAAAGACGCTGAATAGACGACCCAAGGTGCAGGTTTTTGTTTACGTGCATAAACTTTTTTGACCCAATATCGAGAGATCTAAGGTCGTTCTTCATCTATGAAATCACTCCATATCAATAGAATACTACCGCGACGGCAAGCGTGTTCATTGCAGATACTTTGTCCCTCGGCGAGAGTTCGGAGGACTTAATCTGTCAGATGAGACATTTCTATCTGTGTCGGAGAGAATTCCTTATAGATGTTACATCCTGGATGCCGCTCTGTAGCACGCCCAGGTATGTATGGTTCTCTCCAACACCAAGGTGTCGTATAGCGCTTCTATCGACGAGCTCAGGGTCCTTGGCGCATTTTTCTGACGCAAACTCCATTCCAATTTTTCATATGTACTCCTCGACAATCCCTACAGCTAGATCTAGTTGCTCTTCATTTTCAGCATAGATCTTGAAATCATCCATGTAAAATACATGAGTGACCTTATGCTTTTGATAACCAGGTTTGCCACAGATGTACCCTTCGGAATAGTGAAGTGTGAGAGATAATGGTAATAATGTTAGGCAAAAGACGCAAGAGTTCATGGTGTCGCACTGAAGGACAGCTCTCCGAAACGTGACGTTGTTAATCGTCACAGAATGTTTTCCAGATGAGATAGTAATTCTGGTTTAACAAGGCGGCATCAATCTATTAATGCACCTCACGATGTGTGGATGAACCTGTAGGCTTTCCAACAGACACATGATAAGTCTATGGGAGGTTAAATTGATAGCTTTTCGGTAGTCAATCCAGGCCATCGATAGGCAGCGCTGATAGAATGCTGCGTCTTTGCAGACACATCTATCAATGAGTAGGTTCCTCAACATCCTGCTACGTCTTTCCTTGAGCCACGTTGTTTGAATATCTAGCGCCCTACAGGTCCGATTGTCCGAAAAATTCCATCATATAGGATAGCTGTGAAGATCTTATACAGCGTGTTCAGACAAGTTTTGGCCTGTAATTTTTGGGGACAGAAAAGTTTCCCATTTTCGGGAGGAGCACTGCACGTCACTTGACCTACCACTTCAGAATAGGCTCTTTCGACTTTGAATATTATGTGAAAATGCCGACCAGATGCTGTTGGGTTAAAGAAAACTTCTTCAACCGGAAGGTCTTGATACAATGTGGTACAGGAGCGAAATAGTTCTTCATGAACTCTAACACTTTCTGCGCCTCCTTGGTAGTGATAGGTGGACATTTCATCTCAGGTATCATGAGGGCACTGCACAGTTCCTTGAAGCTATTCAAGTTCTTTGTGCCTTCATTCATTGGATGCTGGACATCGTAGATTTCTCTCCGTAATGCTTCGACCTCCTCTGGTTTGGGCGGGTCGTCGACAGTAACTAGTGAGTCTTGGAATAGTCGAGATGGGTTAAAAATTCATTTTCTCTGACTCTCCTCTCCCTCCGCTCTAGACTTCTCCTAGCTTCAAATAGTATCGATATTCTGTTAACAATATGCTGCCTGATTGTCAGCAGCTTTGATTTGTTGAGTTGGTGATGACGGATCAGCACTTAGCGCGTAAACTTTCGGAGACTAGCAGCGAAATTTCAGCCAGATGTTATGTGGCCAATCACACACTGAATGCGGACGCGTACTGTCCACTGACATATATATAATACACCGGATGCAGTATTCAATGGAACCATCTGTGCCTACTTGAAGGCGTCGGAACCGCCATTTAATAGGGTTGTTTTGGTTCGAGACAATGCGGGACAGATCGGGATATGCGGGAGATTCAAATTTAATATGGAAGAGAACTCAAAAATAATAATAAAAATCATGTAAATCTCAATAAAAAGTAATTACATAAATAAAAATAATCGAACAGTACAAAAAAAGGAAAGTCAATGGTATTTTAGATTGGTGGAATACATATTCATAGGTTATGCCACTAGTGTCAAAGTTGTGTCAAAGGTGCTAATGTTATGATGAGGATGTTGAGATTTTCAAATAAATTTTTATATTAATGAAATTGTCGAGAATGAGTAAATATTGTTTTTACTATGGAAAAAGTGAAAAATGCAGCGGATTGAGGTATTTTCACAAACAAGTATAAGATCTACAAGATTATAAAGTTTGAGGTTAGATTTTGTATTTTGTTTACACTGTAATCTTCCCATATAATTATTTTGTATTTCCAGCTCTTATTTCAGTACATCAAATATAGTGTCTGCTGCGATAACGTCAAAATACGTGAATCAGAAAAATCCTTTCGCAAGTAAGCCAAATTTTGAATTAGTAAACAAAACTTTAATAAATGTGCAATACATTTTTTGGATTGAAAAGTCATTTTTTCCAATGAAGATTCATTTTTTTAAAGAGAAATCTTGTTTTTTTTATTGTTTAAAATTCAACTATTCCAGTTGAAGATTCATCATTTTAGCGTGGAAATCACTTTTTTTTGGCTGAAAATTTAACTCTTCTGTTTTGTATTCAAAATTGCTCGTTTTTAGTTTAACTTTTGAATATCTGGTTGGAAATTCGTTCTTTTTGGTAGAAAATAAATCTTCCTGTTCAAAAGTTCATCTATTTGGCTGAAAAATCGTATTGTTTGAATGAAAATTCATCTACTGATTGGAAATTTAGTTAAAGAGTTTTTAATCGCAATCTTTAAAATTGAAGAATTTTAAATTGTGAATCGTGATAATTGAAGAATAGGACGGAGTGAAAATGCTAAAACAAATGAAATCGTTGTAGCTGAGGGGAAAAAAACTTGTGGGTTGACATTGAATAAAAGTGTAAAAAAATTTTAATCAGTGAAATTTAACGATTTCAAATTCAAAATATTTCCTATTGGTTCAAAAATTGTAACGAATTTGTTATGTTTACAGCTCTTACTGGTGACCAATAATAAAAAATTACGAAATTTGAAAATAAATTTTTTGCGCAATTCTAAATCTTCGAAATTGAAGTGTTTTTAATTTAAAAAATGTGCAGTTAAAAATGACTGTGACTTTGATGATTTAAGTTCAAAATTTCTTAATTTGGAAGATTTAAAATAGAATAGTTAAGTTTTGATTTCCAGAATCATGAAAATTTAAGCATTTTTATTTATAGTTTTGAATATTCTAATTTTGATGCTTCAAATTCGAAATTTCTTCAATTTGGAAAATTTCGAATCGAAAACTTTACTTCGAATCTTCAAAGTCAGCAAAATTTAATTCAAATTTAACACTGACATTTTCTGTGTAGGTTTCCTTTCTCTTTTTTCCATTTCCTTTTCCATTTCTCTTTTTTTCAGCTGCACAAAATTCTTTTGCCTAAACAACTGAAAGGCTTGGTAAATTGAAGAGGATTTTTTCCTATTATAAATGTCCTTTTTACAATATATATTTTCATCTTATATATTTATACCTCATACTTTTTTCTCTGTTCACTTTTATTGAAAATGAATTCAAAGTCCGTATTCGTGAATTGCATAATATCATTGGCATAATATTAATATTACTAATTATTTAACTTACGCACATGCCACAAGAGTTTTATTCCTTTTGCTCTTTTTAATTATTATTATTTAAATTATAATTTACATTCATTTTGTAATTATAATATCCATTAGTCATGTATTAACAATTTCGCACCACTTTTTTATCCGCAGAAAAATTATTTTGTACAAATTGGTAGCTTTTAAAGGTTCCAATATGTGTTTGACAATTCTAATGTATAACGATTTTTAGGATATTACAATTATTATATTGTTCACTTGTAAAAACTTCAAAGTTTTATTGTAACTTTCAAGAGAAATAAAATAAATATTCTAAACCACGTGTTTACAAAATGTTTATTCCACCAATTTGAAATACCATCGACTTTTCTTTTTTTGTACTGTTCGATTATTTTTATTTATGTAATTACTTTTCATTAAGTATTGTTTAATTTTCATTTTTAGTCCATTCACTCATTGACAATAAACTAAATTTTACATGATTTTTATCAATATTTTTGAGTTCTCTTTCATATTAAATTTGTATCTCCCGCATACCCCGATCTTCCCCGAATGGTCCCGAACCAAGACAACCCTATTAAATGGCGGCTCCAAAGCCTTTAAGTAGGCACACGCGTTTTCCATTGAATCCTGCATCCTGTGTATTACATATATTCAGGGCTGAGATTGTAACCAAAAAGGTAGGGAGTCCCTAAGTTGGTGACTAGGAGGGGATGGGGGTGAGTTTCATATACCCTGAAAGAAAGGTGTGGAGGCCGGGCCTCCATGGCCTCCATACAATCTCAGCACTATGTCCAGTCTATCACTGTGCTGAGTTTATGCATTAGTTTATTGGTCTTATGATCAATCGTTGTTCTTTCACGTTTTGCATCTGCCAAAGTTCTCGCTGCATCATGCAAACTACTATTGATCACCCAGAGGTCGGACTCTCCGGAAAAATGTTCACAAAGCGTGTAATTCAGTTCAGTCAGATCCTTGGGCTTCAGAGAAACCTGCATATTAACGTTTCTCCTGCTCCTAAAGCATCGCTCTTCCTCTAATAGAGCCTGCATGCGGTTGATCTGAGTGTCAGCCCTCTGTCTCTGTTGCCGGCTTGTTCTGGTTGCCGTAAAGTAGGCGCTACAGCTACACTTATATAACACTTATATTCGCGCCTCAGTCGATCCATTCACTCAAAAGTACTAAAAAACTTTGGCCTATTATATTGACTCTGTTTTGATTGGCTCCTTCAACTGTGGCACGTTTGCATGCGCCTTGGCTTGGTATTTTTTGCTTCGAGACCATCCTTAAATTCTTGTTTATTTTGTAGTCATGTTCAGCGGTAACCCTCGGCATGGGGACCCTCTATCCGCACCTGGAGGGCGCGTACGGTAGCCTAGTCAAAGTCTTTCCGTATCGGCTGTAAACAAACCAGACAGAACCGGATATATATTTTTTTCTGCGTAATTCGGTTTGGTTAAGTTCGTTTGTAGTCAAACCGGAGCTCCTACGGCAAAGATACCGGACGCGTTCTCAGATTCCGGATAGATGGTCCTTCGCCAATACTTCCTGCTGGATACGGTTATAATACTTAATAAGTAGTCACAAACAATTATCAAGGGACGGTACCAAAGGAAAAACCCCCAAGGTGAGGCAAAGCAAGCTTGCCGATATCTGAATGCGACCCACATAGATTAGGTACCATGCAATGGTTATTCTGAGATACTTGGCGACCTGCTAGAGTATGCAACCTGATCTTTGCATGCGAAGCACCACAAAGATGGACGAGGCAACTTCCTAACTGCCCCCCCCCTCCCCGAACAATTATGACAACATCAAACCCAGTATTAAATGCGGTGCAAAACGATCGAATGTGCGGAGCACCCGATAATGGGCCGGAAAATAGTGCCGATTGCTCTAGAGTTTGGGGTACCGAAAATAATATGGATGGAAACACGTCGACGGACTGGCGTGACGCTCGCACTATTGAGTGGTCGATTCGAATCAGGGATGACTTGCTGGACTGCTATGATGCGAGCCTTATCCCTGTTCACAGAAGCTAAATGGCGTGCCTGCGCACTCTGTGGTGCCACAAACGCCGAAAGCTTCCGCGACTTTCGCAACGCTCTTCACGAAATCCTGCTGGTCACCTCTCACGACCAAGATATGTACGCAGTACATTTTCCCAACTGCTGCAAGAACAAGCTGCAGATGGAGAAGAGGTTACGAAATTGACACCAATCGGGAAAAGCAGGCACCCTTCGAGAAATGATCGCGATTTCAGAACAAGGAGGAACATCCACATCCAGGTTCCTGCTGAGCTCCGAAATCTGACTGTAGTGGATGCATTTTTGGTGAGGATATCTCGGAGGAGTCCGATCTCTGCACCATCAATTGTTCAGTTCATGGTGTGGCGAGAACTTTAACCGATTCAAATCAAATGATGAAACTGCTGATGGATGAAAAGACAAAAAAGCGCTTGCATCAACTAAACCAGAATATTCGCTGAGCAAAACAAAATGAGTCCCCTCTTCAATGTGTGATTGACTACATAACATCTGTTTGACCATTTACGGACAAGGTCCTAAATTTCGGCCACGAAATGAATATCTGCCATCACACATTGATCATGTCAAAGCTGCTGACAATCAAGGAGCACATTGTTGATAACATTTGGATGTTATCTGACGCAAAGAGGAGAGTACAAAAAAGGAAGGGGTCGGTCAGGATGAATCAACTATTTCTCGCTGACCGATTCCGCCTTTTCCGTGATATCCATGTTCCTATTCAAAGTTCTTACAAGCTTGATCTATTTCGTAAATTTGAACTTTCAGTATATGACATTACAAGGAAAGGTTCTTGTTTCTTAGGTAGCTGAAAATGGTCGACGTTTTCCTTCTACTGTTTTTCCGTAGGAAGCCAACATCTGTCCGTCTAGTCTCAGAATACCGAGATAATCCTGAGCGATATCTCGGTTCTCTGATACCAAAACGATACAATATAAAACCGAGACTGCAGTCTCATAAACCGATACCGTCACGAAAGAAAACTGACATTCCCCGATACGCTACTGAGACAATAACGTATCGATCGACATCACTAATGAAAAGGCCTGAGTAATCGGTCCCGAATAAAAATTCTCCGACTTATTTCCAACTTGAATTGTCTCTAGTCAAGCATATTGAAAACGAAGAAACGGGCAGTGCCCATTCGATCGCCGTCCACCTGCTTACTGTACCCTCTCTACTCAACTTCCCCTGATATAGATGAGGGATTCCCAGACGCGGTCACAGACCTCCGCCAGCAGGGGAACCTCCGTCCTAATAAGGAATAAAAAAATGATAATGATTTTGTTAGTCGCCAGGCACGGAAATATGTTGCTGTGTATGGCTGAACTTTGAGCGCTTAGCCAAAAATGCAATTATCAGCTGTATAGGTTAACGTTCAAGAGAGAATTCCGTTGAGCTGTAGAAACCTTTTTATAATTTTCAGGTTTCTTCTCCTTGTTAATTGTCATTTTATTCTTACATAATTTGCTTTGAGTTTTTCAGAAGTATTTACTGGGGGTCACGCTCTTCAATTTACTTTTTTAAATATTCATTACATGCGACCCTTGTATTAGGTGCGGAGCCCTGTCATTTGAGGTGAGGTTTTGTTGTCAATGCGTTTTGACGCATATTTGACAAAGTTATGTTTATATTGCTTTCTCCCGCTCGAGGGGGTAGTTTAGGCAGGAAGGTTTAAGAAGAATGGTGTAGTGGCGAACGTTAGGAGAGTGGAGAACGACTGGAGAATATGTCAACCGACAAGTCAAGGCACTGGTGCGGTGACTAGCAAGGAGTACCTATACGAGCACTCGCCTATGTGTATACACTGGCCTCTCGTATTCTCGGTGAATTATGTGCGGGGAGGCCATTTAGGAAATTCGCACTAGGTCGCGGTTCCTATGATTGCGCCCATATGAGTCCTGCTCATTACTTCTTCTCTCTTGTTCCTATGTATATGTGACCGTCCGCGAAGAAAGAGACCTAATGCGTCAAACCTGAATTTTACAAGACGGGCGATCGCAGTAGAGCCGGAAAGCGAGCATTTGAGCAGTGGGGTGCGTCTTAGAAAAGGACTCCCTCCACTTACCACGGCACTTTTAGCCACGAGCGAATGGAGCTCACGGACACGTCGCGTACATCTGTAGTGGTAAAAGGTGAGGCTGACTTTTGTGGGCCTCTCGTTCGGCGTAATTGACTTGAAAATTTTCTGATTATTGGAAATGAAAGAGTAACTCAGAAACTGTCGATTGGCGTAAGAAAATGAGAATCCATTTCTTCGGCATTCGGTCCCTTTCTTCACGGACGGTCACATATAGTATGTTCTCTGTCTGTTTCCAGCTCGTAAGTCATTACATTTGTGTCTCACACTTATGTGAATGGAACTCTATGGGTCACTTCAAAAATTTTATAATTTTTTTAATCAATTTTTTAAATAATTTTATTTTGTTTTATATTATCGATTACACATTTAAAGATCTTTAATAATATGTCTTTAATAATTTTCGCTTTCGTTCCCAATCACCAAATTGTATTCTTATTATCAGCCGACGCTTCACTTTTACGGCCGGTACCGGTATCTCGTTACGGTTCTCATTCGTTGCCAGTGCTGTCCATTCTTACAATGAAATTGCCTCTGAATCTCAATACTTTTTCTTATTGAAATTCAAGCGTGCTCAAATTGCATTTTCAAAAAAGATATTTGGGCAGGTGTGAGGGAAGTATGTGTCTCAATGATATGTTACTTACCTTAACAAGTTGAAGATTAGACGTATTGTTCAGATCATAATAAATAAGTTCACAAAAATGTAACTGCAATAGTTGTTAATGTCCCTGCGATCAGCAATTTAAAACTAATATGATGCAATGAATTGACTGCTCCTAAAGACTTAACATATTTAGAAATTATCGCTAGTCGTGGCAGATTTTAGTTTATGTTAATACATTGTATCTGAAAATTCCGAAACATGCACGTTTAGGGCCCTGACTCAACCCAGATAAGAATCAAGGGAAGCAATTTACCCTTACGACGTGCGAGGCACGCGGTGCGTGCAGGGTGCATAATATATTCATCGCACTTTATGAGAGTCATGCACGTTACGAGGCATATGCGTGAAAAACTTGTTTTCTAACGTTCTTTCACTCCCATTTTTATAACCTTCATAAAATTTGAAATACATATCTAATGAATCACTATGATAAACGAAAAGTGGCTTTGAATTATGTCTCTCAAAATGCATTTTTCAACAACAGAAGTATTTCATTTAATGAGTGAATAATAAATTCCAATATTATAATAAAATAAAGATGCTATTACGTAATCTTAAGAGCAAGAAAGGAATTGGTCTCAAAACCCAACGAAAAATATCATAGTATATTTTCTTCAGACTATATTTTCTTCTCAATCTATTTCTCATAATTTTTCCAGTGACCTTTTTGAAATTCAAATTTCAAGAAAGCAATTAATTACAAATTTCCATGTGCATGTTATTTGAATTCTTGAATTATTTTCTGAATAGCTCATCAACCAGTTTAAAAATAATATTGTTTCTGAAAAGTATTTAAAACTTGATGTTAGCACGAATTATATTTTTATGTGGGCGAAAAAAATGTAAGTAGAGCACCTAAAAACGGTTCAAATGGGTGTCTAATTTAAGTTACAATTGAGTTTGTCATAAAAAAAAAGAAAAAAGGACGGACCCGAAATTATTTTATACGATTTCATATTGAAACCAAATATTGTTTAAAGAAACATTGCTTTGAATATAGACCAACAAATAATTGCACGAACTACCTGAGCGTACATGGTATGTGAGCATCAGATGCGAATTCGCCGATTTGTTACGTAGCCACACTCGTCCGTAAAAATCTTTAACGTATGAGTACATTTTATAAATTTTCAATCAGTTATTACACAGGTAGTACAAAAATGTACTGAAAGTTTACAGAAGTGAAATCACTGAATAATACGACAGTAAAAAATAGTATAGTGAAGTTTATAAGTTTAAGCGTCATAGTTCTAGCCTTATATCACCGCACAGTTTTATAAAAATGCAAATAATAATAAATAACTGTTAACCAATGCATTTTAACAGTATTATGTGTTTTGAATGTGCTGATATAAAGCTGTGAAAAATATGATTGTAACTATTACTCGAAGTGTTAAAGATTGATAAGAACACATGGCAATTAGGCTAAGATGATTTACAGGGCCATCAGATAAATATAGCACTTCCTCCTATGATAAAAAATACGTTCATGATGAAATACTTGCTTTTATTTCGAATTTGAATGGAAATATTACTTATACTCTCTTGAAGCCCTAAATGTCTGCACGCACTATGCACGCCCTGGCCCGTATGCCGTGCGACAAACCAGGCCCGCATATGAGGATGCATATGTGTCACCCTGGCGCGCACGCCGTGCGAGAAACTCGGCACGCGTGCGACGTGCATGCGTCGCACTGTACGCGCATTTTTTCTAAGAAATTATAACAAAATATCAAAATAGTACTTTCATTAATGAGGCTTAGGATTTACATAATAAAATCTTTTAGAAATTTAAAACACCACTATTTTGTTACTACTTTTCAAAATATTATATATTATTTAATGAAATAAGTTTGATAAAACCCTGAATTTAGACAATTATCTGTCTGAACACAAGCGTATAATACTCCAGGGACATAATATTGTCAACTTTTTTATTTATATTTACTCAAATGTTCCAAAACGATATTCTCATGTATATACCAATTGTAGATTATGGATTGCGAGATGACGTTTTTGTTTGATTGTGTTATGTCACAATTGAACGTCATGATCATAACAATCATAACAATCATAACATTTCAAAAGTTTATTATTTCGGAAATTTCCTGAGTTTGTAAATTGGAGCATTAAAATGTCCAACTTAAAAAAATAGAGGATCAGAGCAAACTCTTTCTATACCTTTTCTCAACTCCGCATTTAATATTCTTTTATTCAATTATCGAATTAACTTTGATCTCTCTTTCAAGTATTATTTGTGGTTACTACTTTATTACTTTATTCCCAAGGAATATCTGTTCTGTCATACATATAAAAAAGTTTGAATAATGATGATACCAAGACATATTTTGGTTAATCCGACATTATCTCTGCCCAAGTTTCATTAAACTTCATCATATTATGTTATTTGATAATTGACTAAATTTGTGCTACATTTCAATTTTTAAGACACAATTTTTTAGTGGTGTTTTTAGTCATTTATGTCCTTTATGTTTCTATTAGGTCCTTTATATCCAAATCAAGAGAGAAGAAAGGGGGTATTTGAAGGGATAGTAGGTTTTTTGAAGGGACGATATTAGAAAAAATTTAGTCAATGAAGGAAACGCAGCCCTACCACATTTCCAGTAGTCCCTTCCAACCCAAAGGGTGGAAAAGAGATTCTACGAATAGTGTTTTAATTGAATGGGCGATACCGAAAAAAACGGCAGTGGTATGGGAAAACACACCCATACTCACTTTCCAGTAGGCCTCCATCCCTTTTTATTATGCCCCTTTCCAACCACCTATAAAAAGTTCATGTTTAACCCATGGTAGGCAAACTGGTGTGAATTCGCACCTAAAAAAAATTCAATTTTGTAGAATTCAAAGGGAAATTAATTCAAATTTTACATGGGAAGGCATATTCACTTTTCAGATTATCTCTAATTTTCAGAGTAAGTAACGAACTTCAAAAATGGAAAATCCCGAGTCGCGCCAGTTTGCCTATAGATAGTGAGTCAAAGGAGTGTGCCTACCACGGGTTAAATATATTCTTCAAACGAACGAAATGAACATTTAAAGAAAATTCTATTCAAAAATGTATTGCTTTCAAGTTTAAAACTCGAAAATGATATTTTTAGGTTTTGAATGGCCACATCCGTAATTACGGCATTAAAAACATGTCCATATCTGTACTTTTTTTTGGTTGGACAACTCGTACAGGCTTATGATAAAAAAAATCTTAAAAACATCAAAGATAATTATATGTCATGTTTTGCACAAAAAAAATGCATTCCTAGTACTGAAGAAGGCTTTTCAATCGAATTAGGTAACGAATCTCCTGTAGTTTTTCCAGATAAGGTTCAACCGAACTATATTTTCCGAGTGACAGAAGATTAGAGGGACCTTTCCGAATGTTCGAAAGAAGCAGATAAGGATAGATGTCTGCTCCAATGATCACGTCAATCACTCTTGAGTTCACGAAATCCAAATCCGCTAGACTTCAACCATGAAGATAAAATCATCTTGCTTCAACGCGCGAGCTTGAGTCGTTGTGCAAGAGAATCAGGTACGAGAGACACTTCAGAACTCTGATGTCGTCGCATAATTTCCTTTTAGCCGCGAATTTCTTTCGTTGTATCAAATCCATCGCTCTAAATTGACAATTCTGATTCTGATCTGTTGGAAGGTGAGATAATGATGCAGAACTCTAGTTCGACCCGCGGCTTCCTTTACAATACTTCAATGCCTGCGAATTGTCATCTGACTTTGAATTCGAAGAATCTTTTAAGTTAGCTGGATTCCTTTAAGAATCTCCAACGTGCGAACATCTTAAAAGCCTCTTATTTTCTTCAGCACTGTTGATAAGATCTTCCTAATTCTAAGCAGATTCCGAGTTTAAAGGATTTTACGAAAAGAGAATCGAAGAGTGGGTGAGAACACGGATATGAAGCTCTTTATCAAGAAGAAGAAGAGCAAAATCCTCCCGCGAAGATTCCACCCGTTCCAGCAAGACCACCTTTGCACATGGCCGATAATGCCAACATGAAAAGTACGTGATCTGTCCACCAGGATCTTCCTCAGGATGGACAAATTAGCTGAAGCTAATACTGCTCTTACCGATTTTCTCCCCGAAGAAGTTAATCTCTGGAATCTTAACTGTGTAGTTTACGAGAAGGCGGTCTCCCTGTTCAGCGACAAAGGAAGTAACGATACTTCAATAAGTCTGAGTAAGAATCGCCAGCGTATTGCACAGCTTCAATTTGAAATTGGAGCGGCGAGACCAGATGCATCAAATATTCAGTGCGTTATTAGCTACATGACATCAAATAAAAAATTCACTCCAACAGTTAGGACACTTGCTCGAAACTTAAGGAAAGCAAACCACATGCTGAACAAGTGGAAATTGTTGACCATCAAGCAGCACTGGACGCAAAAAATAAGATCTCTTCCAACAGTGAAATCAGCGCCTGGAACGGCGAGTAAAGTGGATTTAGAAAAATTTCACCTTTTCTACTCATCCTTCCCGCCTGTTGAATAAAACGTCATGTGCCGTTAAAAATCCGCCTAGTCGAAAAGAGATTAAAGTCTTCTGAGAGCAAGTATATGGAGACACTCATCAGGTAGATGAAGACGCTTCAGATATACTACTCCGTCATAATTTTTGCCAAAGGCAAAGGTTACAAGGTCCAGAGGAAGAGTATCCACTAATTACTGCTGAAGAAAGTAATGGCTAGAACTAAGAACTTTTCAGCGCCAGGGCATATGAAATAAACAACTTTTTGTGAAAGGAGTTTACTTCTACGCACCAACGTCTAGCTCGTATATTTATTGCTTCCTTAAACGGAGAACAACCCGTTCCGCAGTCGCTAGTGGAAGGACGCATGGTACTGATCCCTAAGCGCGGAGATTTGTCAAGTCCGAAGAACTGCAAACTCATAGCTTGTTCAAACACCAGCTACAAGTTATTCGCTGGCATCCTCAAAGAGAGGATATGAACATCTATCGAGCCAGTATGGAGTGCAGCAGTTGAACAATATGGATGCAAGAGAGGGCTGGCAGGTTGCAGCGAGAACCTGTTAATAGACAGGTGTATTACCCAGGACTCAATCATGTATCTTCGCAATCTTTCCATGGTTTGGAATGACTATTATGAGACATTCGACAATAGAAACCATGAACTATTTATTAAGCTCTTTTTGTGCCTGGAGGTGCAACCCAAAAATAGTGAGATGCATAAAAGAGCTTACCCTCTTGTGGCGGACAAGATTTGTTATAATATCTGACAAGAGACAAGTAACCACCAGAAATATCACATATAAGAGGGGGGTCTCCCAAGGGGACTCTCTAAGTCTGATATTTTTCTGCATCTCCCTCTTGCTTCTATCTATTGTGCTTCGAGGCAAAAGCTCTTGATAACTATGAGGCCCGCTGAACAGTAGAGAATATAAAAGGTCAACCACCTTTCATACATGGAAGACCTTGAACGCTTTGCTTCCTGACAAATAGGTACTCTGAATCGATTGGCCGGACTAAAAAAGTGTGCCTGCATCCACCTACACCAAGGAGGACTAGAAATGATACGCAAAAGTATCATTCAACATCTTGATAATGGAGAAACATATACATATCTTGGAATACCGCAAGCGGAAACCCACAATGTTCGTGTGTTGGAAACGGCTCTTGAAAAAAGGTATTGTCATTTCTCAGAAAAGTTTGGGCTTCCGAATTATCTGGAAAGAATAAGATCTAGGCAACCAATATGCTGGCCTTTCCTATTTTGCTCTACACGTTTGGTGCAGTAAAATTAAACGTCGATGAGTTGAAGCAACTTCACCGAAGCACACGCAAAATGATGACAATTTATCGAAGTCATCATCCTAGATCTTCCGTACCTCGATTATGTCTGGATCGATTATTATTATTATGGAGTTTCTTCATCGAAGAACGGTTCTGGCTAGAGCCTGCTCAGTTCTAAATAGCACAGGTTTTCTGATGCGACTTGTACATCAACATGTAGTCGTCAATGCTGCCTCTCATTTGATTCGAGCGACACTACACATGGCCTCACACCACTAACAACCTTGGTGCTCAAGAGTCGTGTACAGGAAGCAGAACATACGCTTCTACTGATAAAACATGCTGACAAGCCCCTTCATGGTAAATTCTACAGCATCATACGTAGAGATATATGCGTAGACCTCGATAGGTATGTCCAACATGCTTCTCAAGTCTGCTGGATTGAGACCAGAGACTGAAGGATTTCTTTCTGCCTGTTGCCGTTATAGATACCATAGTTTACCGCAAACGCATAATGAAGATGTCTGTAGGCGATACCAACTGTCGAGCGTACAAGCAAGAGCCAAAAACACTTGGACATGTTCTCAGTGAATGTTCAAAGTATGCACGCTACGGGTACATAGAGAGACACAAAGCGGCTCCAGAAGTGTTACATTAACACCTTAGGTACTTCTATGGTGTTGATATATATTGCCTGTCGTGCCATACGCTCAGGGGGAACTCGAATATGCTGTGGAGAATGATCAATGTAAGATCTACTGGAATTTCTCATGCTCCACCACTCAACATATCAGTGCTACGAAGCCTGATATTGTCCTCCAAGATCTGAAGACCAAGATCTTTTACGTGGTTGGATTCTAGGCACTAGCCGATGGTAATGTCACGGCAAAGGATGAAGAAAAACGGGCGAAATATTAAGCACTTCTTTTCGAGCAGAGCAGGCTGTACCAAGGCTACCAAGTCCACACTGTAGTTCTCATAATCGGCTTTCTTGGAGATATGAAAACTTCATTTCTCAGCCAACTCAAAAAGAATCCGGCTTGCCAGCGTCAGGATCATTCCATCGCGAACCAGGTGCAAAAGACCGTTCTTCTGGGATTACTGCATCTGGTCCGTCAACACTGTTCCTCATAACATTCTATTAAGATTGGTAGCTCTAAAAAAGTATCCAGAGGTGAAAACTTCATCTCCAACTGTCCCGTCTGCCGCGTAAGGTCATCCGCGGCTACAGACCTGACTCCAAGTAACAGTGTGGCACGATGTTACCTCGCGTGAATTTCTTGTTCTTGCGTACCTTCTAGGACAGAAGGAGCAGAAGTGGATTACGTACACGATCCAGTTGCTCCAGGATTGGTTGTTTCCGGAACCATGATCATAGCTTCCGGAGCCTACAACTTCTAATAACCGAAGGTATTCCCGCGTTGTCGTCGTGATAGGGCTTGAGCCTTCCTCTCATGAATTTGGCGACTACGTTGGCTGCATCATCGCTACTGACAGGGTTTACCCATGCCAGACAGGCAGAGAACGCAGAGGAAAGTGACTAAGAGGAATACCAAACCCCATAAATTTCAATGGAGAGTATTTTGAAAGTTTTGAAACGCCTGTCGCTTCACAAGGATCGTTGGGGCTCCCCTGGAGCGATGATGAGCTGCGAGATGTTCAGGCAGATCTCATCAATCAAACAGCTGGCTAGCAAGAACATCTGCGTCATACGGTTAGCAGTGAAACATCAACTGTGCCTGCTGAGGATGGTTCGGCTAGCGTTAGATATTTGCAGCCAACTACCTCAACAGAAATATCGTGGGAGAGCATCAAGTGAGATACCACAATGAATGAGGAACTGGTGCTTCTCTACTATGAAAGTGCGAAGTTTGAAACCCCACGCGAAAAAGGATACTATTTTAGAACGAAATTTGCTTCAAAGTATCCTCAAATAGAGAAAATTGCACTAATAGATCTTATCGCTAAGGTGGAGGACATCAGGACTAATCTACATATCTCAGAAGATCGAGGAAAAGAGATAAAATAACAGGTTGATTCAGTGTGGAATACGACGGTAATGAACATCAGTTAGAGGAAGCCACGTCACACGAACATGTAGCGGCAATTTATGTTCTTCCTCAACCTGGTGATGATCTAGCACCACTACATCCTCCAGAGGCAGATGGCCTAAAACAACCAAAGCCATAAGCAGAAGCTCAATAGCCAAGAAGGCGATTGAAATAAACGTCCCACATAAATAGAGATGTGATGCGCTATTATTTTTTGGCAAAGAAAAGTGGGCGAAGTTTAAGGAGAGAACATCATCGAATCTTCTTACCTAAGTACCCAGAACTAGCCACAAGAACGAATGAGCAGAATCTATGAGATCGAAAACGCTCAGTATCTGTAATTAAATTGCTTTCGGCTAGGGATAATGAACATCAAGTACCGGATCCACTAGAACCACATCCGGACATCAATAACGGTGATCAGAACAGCGAAATCCCAGAAAACTACAGCACCTTGAAAGGAATGTTGGTCATGCTTTACTAGATTTCAGACATGTAGAACCAACACAAAGGCATTCTTTGCCCAAGATGAACAAAGGTTCTGCGTGCACTAATAGGACACCTGAACAGTAAGTTTTTACGTACGTATAGGTCTCTCCAGTATTCAGATGTCTAATAACTCTTATATCCACAAGCTCAGGGTCCTTGGGAACGCCAGAAATCTTTCCTTTCTTCAGATGAATTTCGGCACACTTGTTCAAACCAAAGTCCATCCCAATCTCTCCTGCGTAAAACTTGAGGATATTTGTGGCAGTTTGAAGTTTGCTTTTACCAGAGGCATAGATCTTCAGATCGTCCATATAAAATATATGAGTGACCTTATGCTCGCGCTGATTAGTGTAGCTACAGAGGTATCCAGGAGAATATCGTAGTGCGAGAGATAGAGGCAGAAGTGTGATGCAAAAAAGCGAAGGGCGCATGGTATCACCTTGAAAGACGCCCCTCTGGAAGGTGACGTTGTTCGTTGTCAGACGATAATTCCTAGATGAGATGGAAAATCTAGTTTTCCAAAGAGGCATCAATCTCTCTATGCATCTCACTATGTGTGGATGTACCTTCAAGCTTTCCAAGAGACAGATGATGCGTCTGTGAGAGGTTGAATCGAAAGCTTTACGGTAGTCAATCCAGGCCTAACACGAGAGAATATGCGGGCCAAATGTTGGTGTATAAAAGTAAACTTCTTCCACCAAAAGTTCTTGATACAATCTGTTCCAGCAGCGGAAAAGTTCTTCGTGCCTCTAAGTGCTTTTTTCGCCTCTTCGGCAGTGACTGATGGACATTCCTTCTCAGATTTGATAAGGTTGTCGCAAAACTCCTCGAATCGGATGATATTGTCAGTATATATATATATATCGGGTTGCGGATAGAGGGTCCCCGTACCAAGGGTTTCTGCTGAATATGGGTACAATAATTAATAAGCAGTCGCGGACAATTGTCCAGGGATGGTCCCGAAGGAATAACCCCTAAGCGAAGGTGTGCGAA
>CAKNXH010055474.1:2346-12949 GCA_932178445.1 Andricus quercusramuli
AAATCCGTTTTGCAGCTCTCTGCAGTCCCAAAAATGACCCTAAGTGTGAAAAAACATTTTCCAGCTCTCTGCAGCCCCAAAAATCACCCCTATGTATGAAACCTCTTTGTCCAGATTTCCCCAAGTAAAAAATCATCTCTAAGTGTCAAATCTCTTTGCTCAGTTTTCATAGCCCCAAAAATCACCCCATAGTGCAAAAAACAATTTTTACAGCTTCCTGCAGCCCCAAAAATCACCCCAAGTATGAAAATCCGTTTTGCAGCTCTCTGCAGTCCCAAAAATGACCCTAAGTGTTAAAAACCCTTTTCCAGCTCTATGCAGCCCAAAAATAACCCCTATGCATAAACCCCCTTATCCAGCTTTCCCCAGCCAAAAAAAAATCATCTTTAAGAGTCAAATCCCTTTGTTCAGTTTTTTTAGCCCCAAAAATCACCCCCAAGTGTACAAATACATTTTGCAGCTCTCTGCAGTCCCAAAAATGACCCTAAGTGTTAAAAACCCTTTTCCAGTTGTATGCAGCCCAAAAATAACCCCTATGTATGAAACCTCTTTGTTCAGATTTCCCCAGCAAAAAAAATCGTCTCTAAGAGTCAAATCTCTTTCTTCAATTTTTATAGTCCCAAAAATCACCCCCAAGTGTAAAAAATAATTTTTACAGCTTCCTGCAGCCCCAAAAATCACCCCCAAGTGTAAAAATCCGTTTTGCAGGTCTCTGCAGCCCCAAAAATCAAACCTATGTATGAACCCCCTTATCCAGCTCCCCCAGCAAAAAAAATCATCTCTAAGGGTCAAATCCCTTTGTTCAGTTCTTTTTTGCTCAAAAAAACCGTGAAAAACACTTTTTCCAGCTTTCTGCAGCCCCAAAAATCATATCGATGTATAAAACCCCTTGTTTAATTCTTTCCAGCTTCAAAAATCACCCCTAAGTGTACAATCTCCTTGTCTAGCTCTCCTCAGCCCCAAAAATCACCCCTGAGTGCAAAATCCCTTCTCCAGCTCTCTGCAGCCCCAAAAATCACCCCCATGTATGAAACCCCCTTATCCAGCTTCCCCTAGCTCCAAAAATCACCCCTAAGTGTATAGCACCCTTGTACTGTACTTTACAGTTCCAAAAATTACCCTTATGTGCAGCATCCTCTTATCCAGCGGCCCCCAGCTTAAGAAATCACTCCGGAGTGTATTACCTTCTTGTCTAGCTCTTTTCAGTCCCAAAAATCCCCATGTGTTAAAAAAAATTCCCGCATTTCGCAACCCAAAAATCATCCCTATTTATTAAAACCCCTCATGCAGCTTCCCTCAGCCCAATTTCAAAAACCACCCTTATGTTTGACATCCCCTTGTCCAGTTGTCACCACCTCTGAAAAACACCCTCAAAAGTATCATCTCTTCTCTAGCTCTCTGCAGCCCCAAAAATGACCCCCAAGTGCAAAAAACCATTTTGCAGCCCTCTGCATTGCCTGTATTGTCATCAGCTTCAAAAATCACACCTAAGTATGTCATCTCCTTGTCTGGCTCTCTCAAGCCCTAAAAACCACCACCAAGTGTAAGAAAATCATTTTGCAGCTCTCTGTAACCCCAAAAATGAGCCCCAAGTGTTAAAAACTCGTTTCCAGCTTTTTTTCTGCAGCCCCAAAAATCACCTCTATGTATCAAATCCCTTGTTCAGCACTCTTCAGCCCCAAAAATCAACTCTAAGATGCGAATTCCTTTTTTTAGCTTGTTCCAGCTGCACTAATGACCCCTAAGTATAAAGTATTCTTAGGTATACCATCTACTTGTCTAGCTCGCTTTAGCCCCAAAAACCACCCCTAAGTGTAAGAAACCCTTTTCCAGCTCTTTGCAGCCCCAAAAATCAATCCCTATGTATACAACCCCCTTGTCCTGATCATCCCCTAGCCCCAAAAATCATCCCTTATTAGAAACTCCCCTTTTCAGTTTCAGCCCCGAAAATTACTCTTGAGTGGAAAATCCCCTTTTCCAGTTTACCCCATCCACAAAAATCATCTCTGAGTCCAAATCAGCTTGTTCATTTCTCCCCATTCCCAAAAGTCATGACTAAGTGTAGAATCCCCTTGTCTGGCTCTCCGCAGCCCCGAAAATCACTCCTAAATATACAATCTCCTTGGCTAGCTCTCTTCAGCCGCAAAAATCACCCCAAGTTCAAAAATCCCTCTTCCAGCTCTCTGCAGCCCCAAAAATCACCCCTATGTATGAAACCTCTTTGTCCAGATTTTGTTAATCTCAGAAATCCCCTTTAAATGTAAAATCCCCTTGTATATCTTTCCCTAGCCCCGAAAATTCCCCGCTTAGTAGAAAATCCCCTTTTTCAGCTCTCCCCAGCTTCAAAAATACCCATAAGCGTGAAATCTTCTCCTTCATATCTCTCCAGCCCCAAAAATTATCCCTTTGTGGAAAATCCCCTTTTCCAGTTTCCCCATCCTTAAAATCATCTCTGAGTCAAAATCAGCTTGTGCATTTCTCCCCAGTCACAAAAATCACGACTAAGCGTAAAATCTCCTTTTACAGTTCTCCGCAGTCCCGAAAATCACCCCTAAATATACAATCTCCTTGGCTAGCTCTCTTCAGCCCCAAAAATCACCCCAAGTTCAAAAATCCCTCTTCCAGCTCTCTGCAGCCCCAAAAATCACCCCCATGAATGAAACCTCTTTTCCAGATATTCTTAACCTCAGTGATGCCCTTTAAATGTAAAATTCCTTGTCTATCCTTCCCTAACCCCGAAAATCCCCCCTTAGTAGGAAATCCCCTTGTTCAGCTCTCCCCAGCTTCAAAAATACCCCTAAAAATACCTTCTTCTCTCTCCAGCCCCAAAAATTATCACTTAGTGGAAAATCCCCTTTTCCAGTTTCCCCATCCCTAAAATCATCTCTGAGTCAAAATCAGTTTGTTCATTCCTCCCCTGTCACAAAAATCACGAATAAGTTTGAAATCCCCTTGCTCAGCTCTCTCCGATAAAAATAAATTCTTCAGGCCCAAAATTTTGGGAAATTTTGGTTCACCGAGAAAAAACCGGCGAATGCCCAAGAATTAAAAAAAAAAAATTTCAAGCCAGAATTCGTCAGATTTTGTTAAAAATTCAACTATTTTCTTGAAAATTCATCCTTTTTGGTTTGAAAATTCACTTCTTAGTTGAAAGTTGATCTAAATTTTAAAAATGCATTTTTGAGTTGAAGGTTCATCACTGTAGTTGAGAATTTATTTCTTTGGTTGGAAATTCAATTATTTTGTTAACATTATTTTTTTTTTATTCGAAAAACAATTTTATTACTGGAAATTTAACCATTTCATTTCTGATAGAAAATTGATATTTTCAGTTTAAAATTAAACTATTTGGTTGACAGTTGAACTAGTTTCACAAAAATTCATTTTATTGTTCGATGATTCACCCATCTGGTAGAAAAATGAACTATTTTGTAGAAAATTAGTCTTATTTGGTAGAAAATTAACGCTTTCGTTCGAAAATTCAACTATTCGGTTCAAAATTAACTTTTTCACAAAATTTAGTTGTTTTTTAGAAAGTTAGTTTTTTCTTCGCTTAAAAATTTAATAATTTGTGTTTTTTATTTTTCGTCTGAAAAATCTTTCTCTATTAAAAGTTCAATTCTCTTGTTGAAATTTCGTCTTTTTGGTTTGAAAATTCATATCTTTTAGTGAACATTACAATTACGTCATGGAAAATAATTTTAATTCACATCTACAAAAATAAAATTCACAATAACAATCCCTGTTCCAAGTCCTAATTCTTCAGATTTGGGATTTTCCTTGTTCCAAATATTTTAATTTCTTATTTCCTGTTGTTTAAATTTTAAAAGTATTTTTTTTGCAATAAAAAATTTGCCAGAATTCGAAACTTTTTTTCCAAATTCTTAACAATAGTGATACTATATTTTTTAATTATAATAGAAGAGAGTTGCAAATAAATATAATTCTGACTTAGAACATGTAATTTTTGTAAATAAATGTAATTCTGACTTTGGAAGGAAATTTTCGTAAAAAATTATGACTTAGACCTTAGGAGAGTGTACCGTAAAGAATTATCATTTGATTTCAAATAAATAAAATCTCTGTTCAAAATCAGAATTATGATTCTTTCAGGAAATTCATTGTTTCAAATCAGAATTGTAATTCTTATTGTTCCCAATCAGAAATCTTTTATATATTTTTGAATTTTCATAAATCTCCTGAAATCTTCAAAAATTATTTAAAGTCATTCAAATCAAATTGACCGGAAAATGGCCAGGAATTAGAAATATTCATATGGCTAGACACCCTAATTCCGATTTTGTAATTATTTTAAACCTGATTAAGAGAAAATTTAATTTAATTTCCGTAATGAAAAAGAAGGTATTTTTATAGTGAATAAAGTATGATGAATTAGATTAATTGTGTAAATAATTCTTGTTTTTTGTATTGGACGCCACGATCTGTGAATGAGTCATCTTGGATAAGGTTTACGTGATTTTCTTAAAAGTTTCACAATATAGCATTTTTATTGTTTCAATAAACTTAAAAATGTCCCGATTATTCATGCTCTAAATAAGTTCGTATATTCTGCTACGCAATAGGTAATAAACTTCTGGTAATTACTGAAATTAATTCACATTCAGGGGGAATATTTGTTAAATTATTTTTCAAACATCGAACACGATTAGAAAATAGAATTATAAATACATGTAACAATCGTGTTTGATATCCAAGTCTTTCTGGAAAGGTAAACACGCGTAATTATGATAACTTTGACATTGATAGGCATCAAAGCACCTGTTCAATGTATAAAAAAATACTTTCATGAATATGAAATTTAAGCTATAAAAGTTGCTTGAACCGTTTCAGTAACTTTTTCATTAGTTAATAACAATAGAGTTTCTCAATATCACAAAAATTTTTAGTTAGCTACCCGAAAAACTTCCTAGTAATGAGTCTCAAAATTCGTTTGTATATTGAAGTTTTCCAAAAATCCATCGCATCAAATTTCATAGACAAAATTAATTTTTTTTTTTAAGAAAACCTAAAATCCTTCTAATACTGAGTCTCGTGAAAGTCTTTTGCCATTACCCCAAATTATATTATGCTTGCATGTGGTCAACCTGAAATCATTATCAAAATTGTTAGATTTGAAACATTTTTTGCGTGTAATACGCCTTAATTTTAATTGGTAATTGTTTTCGACCAGTTCAAATATAAAAATCACGTGAAAACGAGTAAATCACCTTGTTTTTACTTCAAAGGTGTATACTTTATAACTCTATTGCGCAATAGAGACATTGTAAATTTTATAATTTCTGGAAGGTTCTGTGTGTAATATCTCTATAGCATATGGAAAATCTTGAGACCCGCTTTCAAGAATCTTCCTCCTCCTACGCAATTTGGCAGAATAAATAAGGCTTTGTTATCAGATAGAAGATGTTATATAAAGCTGTTCACGTAATTTTCAAGAATCAGTATTCATTTGTTTAACATTGTTTCTGTTTACGAAAAAAATGAGGATTGTGAGCATCCCACTTCTCGCACTTGTGGTTTTCCTGAATTCCATATGTAAGTTTAATATAATAATAATTTTTGTAATAAATATCACAGTATAAGATTTTATACATTTCCATTTTTTTTAGATGAAGGAAATTGTGGTGAAGAACAACCAGCGCCAGCTGTGGTACAGGTTCCTTATAAGGGCTTCATAATGGTACCATATATGGATGGGCTTATTTATGGTGGAGGATATCATGAACAAGTGAAACAAATTCCTGTATGGATTCGTAACCCAAAACCACATCCAGATTTGTTGAAAGTGTATGTAGAATTTCCAGATGGTACCGGATATGTTGCAACTCTAAGACATTTGCCTAAAACACCTACTCTGAAAGGAATAAAAGTTGCTCATGCTGCTGTTAAAGTGAATAATGGTTTTGCATTCGTCCCACTTCAATATATGGATCCCGAAAAAATTCCAAATAAAGTTGTTCATACTCGCATGTATGTCGTTTCGCCAGGAGGTAAATTGATGTTTGGAATCATCACAAAAAAAGAAGTGAAAGAAGTTAAACTGCCCTCAAAATTGTAATAAGGGTGGATAATGTTCATCTGAAAATGATGTAATAATCCTGAATAAAAACATGATTGTCTGAAAAATACCAATTTTTTTATTTCAATCTATCATAGGCTTCCTACGTGTTTTTTATTGATATTTTGATCTTATCTTGCGTTTGATACTAAGCTGCATTTCGATTTATAAAATATTTCAGTATTTGTGAAAAAACCAGGATCTTAAAATCTGAACAAACAGACAGATAAACTTCTTTAATTAGCATTTCAACATTTCGCAAAGCATTTCGTAAGAAAGATAATTAAGATTTACAGAGTAGATGATAAATTTACTGATCTGGAAAATACCCAGGCGGAAATATTATATATAGTTTATATATAGTGTGAAGTATTATATATAATATTCATTTGTTTTATACATTTTTTATAAAAAACAAATGAATGTTATATATAATACTTCACACTATATATGAACTATATATAATATTTCCGCCTGGGTACTGTGATCCAAGGTCAACAGTCTTATTTCTTCCACTCAATTTGGAAGAATTAATAAAGCTGTTATCTTAAAGTGGTTATTATATAAAGAAGTTTATGAAATTCTTCGAGAATATTCAGTTGTTTTTCATTGTTTTTGCTTTTTCACGAGAAGGATAAAATTATAGAAAATATTAATATTGAAGTTAATTTATAGAATCCCTGAAAATAAAACAACACTCCAACGACCAAATTTGGATTACTACCAAAAAATGCTCCTATTGTAATGTAAAAAAAATTCTTTGGACAGAAATAAAAAAATGTATAGAATTCCTGAAAATAGGAACGATAATCCAACGACCAAATTTGGACATCCACCACAGAGTGCTCCTATTGTAATTAATAAAAAAAAATTTCTTGGAAAAATTTTTTTTTTCTTAGGACAATAATAAAAAAGGTTAAAGAAAAATGAGAAGTCAACCATACAAATCCCCTTAAGATGAAATGAATAAAAAAAAGGAAGGGGATTTGGTTGGTTGCCTGCTCATTCTTCTTGCTTCTTTTTTATTTTTGTCCGAAGAAACATTTTTTTTTTTTTTTTTAATTTTTTTTTTTTATGACAACAGGAGCATTTCGTGAAACCAACCAAATTACCCTAAATCGAATTTGATTGGTTGCCGTATCATTTTGCTTCCTTTTTTTTTATTTTTCTCCGAAGAAATTTTTTTTTCTTCAAATTACAATTAGAGTATTTAATGGTGGTTGCCCAAATTTGGTCGTTGGATTCTTGTGTCATTTTCAGGAATTCTAAACATTAACTCCAGTATTGGACGTTAAGTAGGATTTTGAATTTGATTACAATCGAATTTAAAATTCTTAAATTTGAATATTTGAATAATTGCAAATAATTATTCATAACAATCTTCAAATTCATTTATTCCCATTGTCCAACTGTCAATTTTTTTCAAAATTTCCTGATTTTTCCCTGACCATTAACATTCAAATACCAGTATTTTATTCTTGTGATATTCTTAACATATTATCTTTTATAAGCGGAATAAAACAATATTTCGAATAAAAATTCAAAATTTTCGAATTTTTTCATTTAATTTCAACAAAAAATGACTTTCTTTAATGAAAGATGACTTAAAAAAAATTGAATTTTCATCAATTCAGAAAAGAAGATCTCACTCCTCTCGCTCCACTGGGATTTGAACACCAGATCAACTGATTTCTGGTCAGGTGCTCTACCATTGAGCTACAGAGAGATCAGAGAATGATACTGTTTTTCTGATATACGCTTATTTAGCAAGGTGTTACACAATCAATATTTTAAATATAATTATCGATCCGTTGAGAAATCCAATCACACATACTGTGAGTAATGGAAATCTACAATATCGATCAGAGATAAAATCCTCTAATACAGAAAAATTATTTCGTCATTACAGACTAGATGGAGATATAAATTAAAATTTATTAAACTCAAATTTATGCAGAAAAAAAGATCTCACTCCTCTCGCTCCACTGGGATTTGAACACCAGATCAACTGATTTCCGGTCAGGTGCTTGATTGTGTAACACCTTGCTAAATAAGCGTATATCAGAAAAATAGTATCTTTCTCTGATCCCTCTGTAGCTCAATTGGTAGAGCACCTGACCGGAAATCAGTTGATCTGGTGTTCAAATCCCAGTGGAGCGAGAGGAGTGAGATATTTTTTTCTGAATAAATTTGAATTTAATAAATTTTAATTTATATCTACATCTAGTCTGTAATGACGAAATAATTTTTCTGTATTAGAGGATTTTATCTCTGATCGATATTGTAGATTTCCATTATTCACAGTATGTGTGATTGGATTTCTCAACGGATCGATAATTATAACCTCCAATGATAATACAGATTCCTATTTAAAGGAACTTTCAACAAATTAGGATTTCAGAGTTATCAAAGAAGACAAAGTAAATTCAAATGGTTGAACCTTCAACTCAAAGGACCAATTTTTCTGTGAAAAAATTAATTTTGAACCAAAAAATATGAATTTTCAGCGAAAATTTAGTTTTCTACAAAATAGTTCAATTGTCAACTAAAGAGATGAAACTTTATTTTTAAAAATTTCAACTAAGTAGTTTAACTTTTACCCAAACAGTTGCATTTCTAATTAAACAAGATCAGCTTTCAGCAAAATTGTTGAACTTTTAACCAATGAGATGAATTTTCCATAAAAAATATGAATCTTCAACAAAAAAAGGATTTGTTAACAAAGTGGTTTAATCAAAATTTTCAAAAAAAAAAAGTTGAATCTTCAAGCAGAGAATATTAATTTTCAAATAAACAATTGCTATTTTATCCAAGAAAGATACAATTTCTACTAAAATAGATGAATTTTCAAATCAAAAAGACAAATTTTCAAAAAAATAGTTGAATTTTCATCCAAAAAAGATTCCAGTCTGATTTTTCAAAATAAAAATATGAGTTTTAAATCCGAAGTAAATTTTCAACAAAGATACTTGAATTTTTAATGCAAAAAAGCGAATTTTCAACAAAACAGTTGAATTTTCAACAGAAGAGAATGACTTTTCTATCAAAATTTTTGAATTTTCAACCAAATTTTGCAAATATTAAATCCGTTGGAATTCCGTAAAATTACATGAAATCTGATGATAATGATTTAAATATCTTGAAATATTTTAATCATTATAAAATTCATTGAGCTCCAGGAAAATTGTGAAGGGCGTCAAAAGAATGAAAAAAATATTCTTAAATTTCATTGGAAATTTTCAAATGATGTTTTTCCTGATGGATTCTGAGAGAAAATCAAAAACGATTTTTAAAAATTTCAAATTATTTTCTGAAATTTTGAAAAAGAGTGTAAAAGATTTTGAAGCATAATTTCGCCTTAATACAGAATTTTTTAAGAAATTTGAGTAAGTTTAAGAGATACTTAGAAGTTTTAAAAATATTCAAAAATAATAAAAACTTATAAGATACTTTAGGAATTTTGTAAATTTTCAAGAAAATGAAAAAATTCTTTAGGTCCCTAGAAGAAATTTAAATAACTTTTTATGTTGAAAAATTAATTTTAAGAGAATATTAAAAAAAAGTTAAAACATTTTGAAGGATTTCTAAAACGGTCAAAGAAGAATCTAAAACATTCTAAGATAATTTTTTTAAATTTACAGATTAAAAAAAAATCCACGAAAAATTTGAATAATTTGAAAATATTACGAGGTTTACAATTTTTGAAAGGATTAAAAAAAGAATTTCCTCAAGATTTATGGGAAAATTTTTTATGATTTTTTGTTTTGAAAAATGAACTTCAAGAGAAAATTGAAAAAAATTTCAAAGTATTTTCTCAAATTTCGAAAAATAGCCGAAGATTTTGAAGCTTATGGTTTCAATTTGGTAAGATTAAAAAAAAATAAAAATCCAGTAAAGTCAAGAAATATTTAGAAGATTTGATGAAGTTGAAAAAGAATTTTGAACTGTAAAAGATTTTGGTAAATGCAGATTTTCTTTAATAAACAAATTTTCTTTAAGTTCCTAGGAAAATTTGGAAGATTTTCAGGCAAATGTTTACATTTTGCCTAGTTTTTAAAAATTTCAAGGAAAATTTGAGTCAGCTAAAAATATTTTTAGGAATTTAAGAGATTTTGGATAGATTAAATATAGTTCTAAACTTGCAAGCATTTCCGAAAATTTATCAAATATTTTTCATTTCTTCCCAACTTCTAGAAGTCCTGAATCTCTTTTGAAAAGGCTTGAATTCCACCTAATATGTTTTCAAATCCTATAAAATAAATGTTTTATTTTATTTTCTCAATTCTTTTTGAACAATTGAAGGAATTCAACAAATTCTCTGAATTCAAGGAATTCGCAGAATTCATAAGATTTGAATTCAAAAATTTGAAGAATTCTGAGAATTTGAAGAATTCTGAGAATTTGAAGAATTCTAAGAATTTGAAGAATTCTAAGAATTTGAAGAATTCTAAGAATTTAGAGAATTCTGAGAATTTAAAGAATTCTGAGAATTTGAAGAATTCTGAGAATTTAAAGAATTCTGAGAAT
>CAKNXH010055476.1:5696-61389 GCA_932178445.1 Andricus quercusramuli
TACTGTTACTGTTACTGTTACTGTTACTGTTACTGTTACTGTTACTGTTACTGTTACTGTTACTGTTACTGTTACTGTTACTGTTACTGTTACTGTTACTGTTACTGTTACTGTTACTGTTACTGTTACTGTTACTGTTACTGTTACTGTTACTGTTACTGTTACTGTTACTGTTACTGTTACTGTTACTGTTACTGTTAACTGCTTCTGATCAAAAGCTCATTTTTCAGTTGGGAAGGCCACTATTACATTTTTGAGTGAGAATTATTGTTTCTTGGTTCGAAATATTATTATTTATTTCGAAATCGAATTATATTGTTGAAAATTCAAATATTTCCCTAAATAGTTATTCATGTGGTTTAAAAATAAAATTATTTTGTTGAACATTTGTCATTCGCTAAAAATTCACATATTCGGCTAAAAAACTCAATAGTTCTGTAGAAAATTGAAGTATTTGCCTGGAAGTTGAAATGTTTTCTCATAAATTAATTTTTCAGTTAAAGATTCATCCTCTTAGTTGAGAATTTATTTCTTTGGTTGAAAATTTAAATATTTTAGCTGAAAATTTGAATGTTCAATTATAACTTGAAAATTGTATTCATTAAAAATTAAGTTGGCCCCCCTTTCTTTGAAATAACATAAATATTAGGGGCCGTAATTTTCAAATTTTGTTTTCTAGTCAAGAAGTAACCAGTAGTAACTAGGTATGAAAATAAATTTTCATACCAAAAACACCCAATTTTTGTATTCAAGAATAAATCTAAAAATAGTTGAATTTTCTCATTGAGTTATAATACTTCAGTCCGGACAATTTCTTAGAACATCGTATTAGACATGTCTAAATTGAGGAAGGTTTAATTAAATAAATTTAAAAATTTTGCAAAATGTTACCATTACAAACCTTCCTCTATGAGGAAGCAATTTACGTGAATTATGCACGACCTTCAGACTGTTTAATAAATTGGCACTATGTGAAACAAAAAATATTAAAAATTTGTGCCTTGTTATTTATCTTTATGCATTTCTATTGTATTTTTACAGAACCAAGTTCATCTTCATCAAGTAACAGCGGAGATTCCGGAAGAATTCTCACTTATTCCGTAGATGGAACACCACTTGGTCCCAATGAAATAGACATAGTGCACGAACAGAAGGGCTTGGTCCTTACAAAAGCCAACTCCGTATCTTTCGCTGTTATTCCATTCAAAGACTCAACAGGGACACACTTTCTACAATACAGGATTCTGGAGACGCCGACCGGTCGACAATACAAACCTTTTCGCGTTGAAATTTCTACATGGTTGTCAGATATCGGAAACTTTGCTATTACATATCAAGTAGGTACACTGTAAGAACTAGATTTCTATTTTTTTGGCTTCATTTTTTGCGTGTCTTATTCTTGAATATGATAAGTTCATGCTGTTATACAGGGTGCGGCACAGAAACTCGCTCATTTGTTTTTGGCGCCAAGCGGCGAGGAGTGGTCGGATGAGGGTCGGGAGGGTCTCATTCAGTATGGGACGTCCTGAAGTTTCGTTGCTTCTACATTTAGTTGACATCATACATTTGACGAAGGAGCATCGCGCATTTGCCTGCGAGGCTTACTTTTCGAACGGTCGTTCCATCATCACCACTTGACGTGCCTTCCATACTCGGTTCAACTTTCATCCTGCAGGTCTCGTTCCTGGTCGGCAGTCAAGTTGTCCAACCCTGACTGTTTCCACCCACGTAACAGTAGACTGCCGGCCAGAAACGGGACCTGCAGGATGAATATTGAAACGAGTACAGAATTGTGATCAGCCGAAGCCGAGCATTCGATTACTCTATCGTTCTCGCAGCGTTCAGCAGAGCAGAGTCTGGCAGGGAACTTCATGACTTGAAATGCGGACACTGTATACTCAGGTGACAATAATACCGTCCTGGCACGCAGAAATGGATCTCTTGGTACCTGAATAAGGTTCTGATGATCTGAGGAAAGCAAGAGTTAGCTCCTTTGACAAGGGCTGATCTTCAACATTTCTGTAGAAGTTTCCGTGCATTTTTTTCTCGATGAGCTGTTGACGAAATTTTTCAGACTCTAATTTCTCTACTTAAGCATTTAAAAGCGAAAATCCCGATGGAGTAATGCATTCATTCCTCACTGCTGATGGTGAAGTTCAGGCTAAAATTGTTGTCCACCTGATCCATGGCTCTGTAAAGGAACACTTCTCGGCCAATCATCTCGTGTTTCCTGATCATTTTTAGGAAAGGATGTTTTTCACTTGCAAGAGTGCAGACTCTACTCAGAAAAATTGGGGCAACAAGCATGTTAGTTGCAGATGCCTTCTTCAATACAAGCACATTGGAAGACCTTATCTGTGGAAGAGGACGCCTATATCTGCTTTGGAGATACTCCTTCATTAATGTTACGTCCTGAATGCAGCTTTGAGGTACTCCCAGGAATGTGTAGATCTTTCCAATGTCAAAATGTCTACTAACACTTCAATTCACAAGCTCATGATCATCGGTAACGTCAGTAATCTTTCCATTCTTCAAATTATTCTTGGCACACTTGTCCATTTCAAACTGCATACCAATCTATTCTGTGTACCTCTCGACAATATTCAGATCATTCTAAAGTTTTCTGAACTAGAAGCATAGATTTTCTGATCATGCATATGAAAAACTTGAGTTACCTCCTGCTCGCGATGATTTTTGTCGCCGCAGGGGTACCCAGGATAATTTTGTAGAGCGAACGATATTGGGAGAAGTGTGATGCAGAAGAGTAGAATGCTCATTGCGTTGCCCTGAAAGACGCTCCTCTGGTAGGAGCGTCTTTCGGGATCTTGGACACCTCTCTCCAAAAAGTATTTATTTCTCGGGCTTGGGTGGATTTTTGACAGATACAGGGAGATGGCTGAAGAGGCGAGTTAGGTCAGCGGGAAACTGTTGATTCTTCCAGATCCACCTCATCCTTTCCTTCATTCTCCTCCTTGCGTCAAATAACACCCGTATTTTGTCAGCAATGTGCAGCTTGATTTGACTTCGATTTGAATCAGCCAAAGCTTTCGCATGGATGATAATGTTCTCCTTCTCCTGAAATTGCTATCATCTCTCAGGGGTGCTTGCTCTCCACGGTTGGCCTTATTGCCGGTTTCTCCTCTTCGCCTACAGCCATAAAGCCTTGCGAGCAGGGATAATGCTCACATCATACCAGTCCATCAATATATCTTTGAGTCGATTGGTCCAATCAACACAAGCATTTTGCTGGTTCGTCGTCGTATTTCCATCTAAATTATTTTCAGCACCCCGAACTCTAGAACGATCACGAATGTTTACAGACCCATTGTCGGGTGCTCTGCGTGTACGATTGTCTTGAATCGCATCTGCTAATTTCCAGTGGTTTCGTGATGTCATGAGGCTGCATATTCCGAGAGTATAAAGATCATCATCTTGAGAATTGCATAGTGCTCACATGTTAAAGATAACTGTCTATTGATTCAATCAACTGTTATGAGGAAACTTAATTAGAAATAATCGAATATTTTTGTTTTCGCTATATAAAAAATTAATTTGTCCTAAAACTGCTTCTTCATGATGTAGGAATGATTTCTCATCAAAAACTGTAAAGCAACGATTCATTTGACACAACTTATAATCTCATATAGAACACTGACAAATGGCTAATTGTTGCATCTATTGAGTTGGTAAGGTATGGTACTGCTATTTTATTATTTGGCACAATAATTCCATCAGTACCAGCTACTAAGCGAATAGGCGTCTTGAATAACAAAATGGCAGTACCATGTCTTCCAAACTTCAAACATTCGGGACAACTAGCCAGGCTCATGAAAAATATTATACTAGTCATCCCGGATTTCGGATCGACATACACTTCATTGTTTTATTACCTTGGATAAGCACTGAAATGATTTTTTTTTTTTACAGAATCCCTGGATACTTGACCGTGCTTTCCGCGTATATCAGGCTGAATTAATAAGCAGGGACGAACGCCGTGAAAATATGCTACAAACTTTCAAAGCTTCGGTAAAGGCCCATTTTGATTCGCTCAGACGTAGGCACTAACTGGCGAAAAATGTAATCCAAATATTTTGAGAAGAAATCATGTGTATATGGACTTGCATGAGAATTAAATTTTTAGTGAGTGATGTGAATCCTTCAATGTAATTTAACCAAATAAAAATTATTTCTATGTAATTTGTATTTTCTGCTAAATACACAGGGTCAAATTACTAATTTAATTCAATTACACATCCCAAGTGATTTCAATTACTTCTAAGTAAGTTTGACGTGATAAGTGAAGAGGTGGGTTGCGGGTGGTGGACTGCGCCGTGAAGTTCTGTGTCTGCAGATGTTCAGGCTTTTCAACAAAGAGGTTTCGGCAAGCTTTCTTATCAGGTGGTGAACGAATGATCACCGACTTGAGACGCTTTGATTTGTTATCGGTGCTCGGTAGTTCTTGAACTTTCTGAGGGCTTCTGTTGGACGGTGCAGGCCATTGAAGGAGGCGTTCGTATACCTCCTTCCGAGCTTTCTGTCTACTGGGTGAGCACTTGCCCTGAAACTGGACGTTCCGATCCTTAGAGGATTTCTTCGGAGAAGATCTCGGCCGCTCCCACGAGGATAGTTCTTTAGTCTCGTGAATCCTTCAAGCTCTGGCATATAAAGCGTTGACCGGAAGTACTTGCGGCCGTGCGGATGTTGTTTTGTCAAATCTCAGACCACTCGGGCCAGATCTGTTGCCAGGGAGGGTGAGGCTCACTTTGAAGGGGGTATAATTTCAAATTGCCGCAGTGCTTCCCCCAGCAGCCTTCCGACATAACTGACTGAACTTGGAACCAGCGGTGGTGAGGAAGAGTACTCTGGAGAGGGAGCTACCTGGAATGGGTCCTGCGGAACCTGCTGACCTTCAAAAAAGGTAATTTATCGTTGGCCAGAGTTCTGTCGATCCCCAATTAAGGATCCTTTATAATTTTCCTTTTTTTTCGGTTTAGCAGTAAGGGCACATACCAGGGGTGTTAGTTGAAGTTTGCCGGTTTCATTCATAGACGTCGGTAGAGATATGAATACATTTCTATGATTTGGCATCTATTTCATATTTTTCTATGGACAATAACCTTCAAAAATACACAATTACATTCTGCCAAAATAATAGCATCATACTTGTTTACCTCAGTGAATGTGTCGAGTTTCGTTCCAAGTAAATCGCATTTGCGGCATTCGTTGCTTTTCTTATTTCATCAAGAGAAAAAAGCAGTTGAAGCTCATCGATTGCTGGTAGAAACTTATGGTGAACATGCTCCAGTGATTAAAACATGTGAGACATGGTTTCGTCAATTTAAAAGTGGAGATTTCGATTTGACAGACAATGAATATCCTGGTGCAGCGAAAAAGTTCGAAGACGAGGAATTGCAGGCGTTATTGGATGAAGACCCAACCCAATCGCAACAACAATTGGCACAAACACTAAATGTGACCCGAAGAGCAATTCGCCAACGTTTAAAAGCCATGGGAAAAATCCACAAGTATGCAAAAAGGGTACCACACCAACTGAACGATAGACAAATGGAAAATCGAAAACCGCTAATAACCGTGTCATACCGCTAAAGTGGTGAGGAACACATTAAAAGCATTGAATTGGGAAATATTATCGCACCCGCCGTACTCTCCAGACCTCGCCCCGTCCGACTATCACCTTTTCGCATCGATGGGACACTCACTCGCAGAGCAGCGCTTCGCCAATTTTGAAGAAGTCAAAAAATGGCTCGTCGAATGGTTTTCCTCGAAAGAGAAAAAGTTTTTTTGGAATGGTATCCATTATTTGCCTGAAAGATCGGCAAAATGTGTAGAATCCAATGGTCAATACTTTAAATGAAAAATTTTTGAGATTCCCTTGAGAATTAAGTGTTTTCTTCATTGAAAAAACCGGCAAACTTCAACTAACACCCCTGGTACTTCCAGGGGTTGGCCCGTTGCTTTATTTCGGCTCAGCGGTGTCGCCCTGTCCAACGTTGATGCTAGCTCTTCTTTTTCCTCTTTTGCTTCCGTTCTTTTATCCACACTCAAACACGAATTGTTCACAGCAAAGTGTCCAAACTTCAACTATAATTTTTATTATTGAATGTACTTTAGGTAAACCTCCCAGTAATCGTGACCTCAGTCCCAGTAATCGTGATGTCAATTGTCTTGCTTTTTATTTTATCTGAATGAATGTAATTTCTATTTTCTATTATAAAATGCTAAAAATAAGTGAGTTTCATCATTAAATGTTACTTTTCACACATTTTTGTAAGAATATATTCAAACTATAACCAAATTTCACGATTACTGGGACCGTCACGATTACTGGGCTGCCTTTGCTCATTAAATCATAAATTCTTCAAGATACAATCCTCCAATTGTCATCCGTATACCTTTGAGACTTTTCCACCAAATTTACAGACTACTGCAATTCTCACAGCCCTCTTCTTGTTCCACAGATATTTATGTCCGTGATCCAAGATAAATAGTTGACTAGAAAAAAAGTGTCACGTTGTATATGAACGATCCGTCAGTTATGAAATATTTTTTTTTATTTCTACAATTTTGACTTTTTATCTTACATGAAATTCAATTTTGAAATTAAAATCCCACTTGTTGAATTCTTCAAAGTATAATTAGGGAATGTACAAGAACACGTAGGTCGCCTCCCCAAAAAATGGAGTTGAAGTCGGAGAAGGAGGCATTCAGAAACGTGTTGGCGAGATCAGGGGACTGAGTGAGGACTTAAGGAGGACTAAGGAACAGTTGGAAGGTATGAGGGAGGATTTGAGAATCAGAGATCAGAAATGGGAAAAGGAGGTGAATAAGCTGAGGGTGTGAGTAGAAGGATCAGATTGGTAGGCGGTGCCGGTAAGGAAGGAAAAAGAAGCTTAATTGAAGCAGATGGAAGAGGAGATTAGATTGTGGAAGGAAATGATGAAAAAAAAACTCGAGAAGGTTGAGGGCAGGTCGGAAATGTAAGTAGGTGACAGGGGGAAGGGCAAGAAGAAAAGTATTTGGGAGACGATAGAGAATATGAAAGAAGAGAGAGTGGGAAAGCGTATGAATGAAAAGTAGGAGAGGGTGGATAGCGAAAGGATAAGGGCAATAGAGTTGAGAATGGAGAAAAAAGAGAAGACAGACAGGAGAAATAATAATGTGATAAGAGGATTGAAGCTAAAGAGCGGGAAAGAAAGGGAGTGCGTGGAAGCGCTGCTACAGAACATAGGGTGGGTTAAAGGTGAGGTAGGGAAAGTCAGGCTGAAGGGAAGAAAGGAGATAGAAGTGGCGGTCGTGGAGTTAGAGCCCTCGAAGACCCCCCGGGGGGGGGGGGGGGTAATGCGAAATAAAAACAGGATAAGGGTGTTTTCGCTGATCACGATTTGATGAGGAAGGAAAGGGAAGTGCAGAGAATGCTGAACGACAGGGCTAGGAGGGAGATAAGTGAAGGGAGAGCGGTGAAGGTTGGATATCAGAAAATAAAACTGGACGAGAAAATGTCGATGTAGAACAAGGAGAAAGAGGTGCTGAAGGAAGTGCAGGGGAATTTGTTTCGTAGGAATTAGGGGCTGGGGGTAAAGCTGGGTGGACAAGTAGTGAAGGTACTGCGCTAGAACGTAACAGGGGTAAAGAAAAAAAAATGAGGTTTCCTGGAGGTATGACTAGGACTTGATGTAGTGGGTACTGGTAGAGACGTGGGTAAAGAAAAAGGAATGGGATAGAATAGAGCCAAAGCTACCAAGGAGGTATAGGTGGAGACTCCAGGAGGCGGTCATAGCGAAAAAGGAAGGAAGAACTAGTGGTGAAATCATGACGGAGGTTGGGGATGGATTAGAGGGAGAAGCTCATGAAGGGGAAGAGGAAAACGGCGTTAAAATGAGGGCAGCAAAGATAGAAGGGGTATCGCATAAGTTTGTGACAGTATGCAATTAGGATGCGATGGAAAGAATTAAACGAAGGGTCGACGACTTGCTGACGAAAGAGAGGAGGGTATGGTGGTACTCGGGAGGCGGGACTTTAATGAGAGGATGGGGAGGATGGGGAGGAAGGATAAGATAATGATAATGGGGGAAGCCATGGTGAGAAAAGAAAGCCATGGAAGAAAGAACAGGAAAAGGAGAAAGCTCTGGAGGAGGAGTTGGGAAATCTTAAGACAGAGGGGGACGTGTGGAAGATAATAAATAGGTTTAGGAAGCGTCGATTGGGGATAATCGAGAATATTTGAAGTAGAGAGTGAAAGGAGTTTTATGAAGAATCATTTCAAAGCTCAGATTCAAGGAAGAATGATGATGGTAGCAGAAGAGCGAGAAAGGCAGAGATGGAGGAGTTGAATGAAGATTAGATAGAGAAACAGATAAGGAAGTTAAGGAGGTCAAAGGCAGCAGGGCTGGACGGGGTTGAGAACGAAGCGTGGCTGTCTAGTATACGAGAGGTTAGGGAGAGGCTGAAGAAGGTAGTGAAGAAAGTATGGAGGGAAAGGGCTTCCCAGGAGGGTGAAGAGAGGTATTAATAGTGTCCCTGTATAAGAAAGGAAATAGGGGTAGGCAGGCAAATTATATAAGGATGACGCTAATGAATACGGCGTATAAAGTATACGCGATGGTGGTAGCGAAGAGGCTGCGGAAGGACGTCGAGGGAAAAGAAATATTACCGCAGATGCAGGCGGGCTTCAAGTGGGTTCAAGGGACAATATCTATGTTCTGCAGCACGTGGTCAAAAGAGAATTAGCAAAGAAGGGGTCGAGAGTGTACGCGTCATTTGGGGATTTCAAAGGCGCGTTTCCTTTGTTGGATAGTGGGAGGTTGTGGGAGGCGATCATGGATCACAGGAGAGGCATTTAAAGTGGACACTGGGGTTGGCGAGGAACACACATAATTATATTTTCAGGAGGAAGACGGGGACACCGTGGTCAGGGATTCTAACGGGAAGTCGGACGTGTAAATATGAAGAGAAATTCTGGGAAGAGGGGGGAAGTGAGCTGGTTAGGGAGTGTTGGTGGGAGAAAAGGAACATGAGAGGGGATGGGAAGATGAGGGTTGAAAGGGAAAGGAATTCTAGAACGAATGGTGTATGAGACGGTTATGAAAAATAGCAGGGAGACAGAGGAGACAGCAGGGGAGGAAAGAATAAGAGAGTCAAGGTTGAACGGGAACTATGGGTGGGTTATGCCAAGGGAAAGAGCGCTATATTTGTGTTGGAAAGGAGAGAAAGGACGTCAGGAGCTTATAGCGAGATGAGATGTGGCTAGATGAAGTGTTTTAATAGGTTCTGGCTTTCTCAGGGGAAAAGGTTGTGTGAACTGCGCGGGAAGGACGATTCAAGAGTGGAGCACTGGTTGGAAGAGTTTGTGGAGGTGTAAAGGAGTGGGATGAGCATGGAGGTATTGATGCATGAAAGTGGGGACAAGCGGGCAATAGCATGGTTGAAGGGGGTGTTGGGTGAGATAGCGAAAAAGAGAAGGATGTAGGAAGAAGAATGGAGAAGGATATATTGTAAATAGAAGAGAAAGTAGATATAAGTAAACTATATATATTGCTAATAGTAGATGAGTATTAGGTATTAGCCGCGGAGGCAGAGTTTGGCAATTCGAGGCATAGCGAGAAAGTAGGGACATGCGTGCGAGGCTAGGCGAAGCGAGAAAGGCAAGGCGATAAGAGCGAGCGGCAAAAGAGATACGGTGTGGATGAACGTTAGTTTGTAAGAAAATTCTGTAAAAAATGGAAGTGTAAGCAAGCCAATTTTTCGAGGCCAACAGGCCGAAAAATAAACGTTTATCAATCTACTTTAAATAAATAAATTGATTAGCATTTCGAACTCGAAAGTTCATTGCCTCACTACCCGATTCGGGTAGTGTTTCTAGGTGGATAAATACTACCAGTGTGGGTCCACCACACCCACGACGGGTCAACAACACGCAGTATTCCCCGAACGGTCACCCATCCAAGTACTAACCGCGAACAACACTGCTTAACTTCAGTGATCTATCGGGAACTGGTGTTTTCAGCGTGGTATCGCCGTATCAATCTACTTTACTTGAAATAATTGAAATTTCAAAGATAATATATAATTAAACACATACCTATATTTCCTTTATTAGACACACAAATTTGATAATTATAAAAAAGTGCCTACCCTAAAAATGTTTCGAAACACAAGTTTTGATTTCGAACGCTCTTAGTTTTATAGTTGTTTGAACTTGAGAACTGCATTATAAAATTTTTTAAATTGAAAATGTACGCCTACAAATGAAGACCTGATTTGGAAAATGTTTAGGATTTAAGATTTTATTACCGCCGAGCCGCTCTTTCCATTTTGAATCATATTAATTTTTAGTGAAAATTTAGGCGGAAAGAGAAAACGTCTAAGAGTTGATTCTGATGATGAAAATGAGGAAGAACAAGAGATAAATGAAAGAACAAATCTCCACAGATATAACTTTTTTATTATTCTTGATTTTGTGATTGTAGGACTCAAATTTAATTCAAATAAAAGTTAACATATATAGAAGTTCTTCTTAAAATATTTGAATTACATTTTTCTCCAATTAGAACCCACGTCTGGCGAACCGACTTCCACCATATTCTAGTTGATTACGCGGATAATCTGCTAGCCGCTGTTCCGCTTTTCTTACAGGCTCAACGTGCTCTTTGAAGGCACTTTTATATATCCAGGGATTCTGTAAAAAACATTATTATTTCACAAGAGAAACAAAGAGAAAGTGTTTTACGATGCAGGGATTAGAAACCCCAGTTATAGCGTCGAGTCAGGGATTATATAAAATCCCTTGTTCTCGTGGAAAAGTGTATATCAGAGAAACCGGGAGTGCGGTGAGCCAACGTGTGAAGGAATATGAGAGTAAAGTGAGGCTAAAACATTTCGCGCAATCAACACTAGCTGAGCATCGTATCGAAACAGGACACACGAAAAATAAAGCCATAAGAAATAGAATTCTCATTTTTACAGTATACCTACTCTAGCATGTCCACCAAAGGTACCAATATTCTGTAGCGATTGATCCATGGGAACGACATAAGCCTCGAATTTTTCGCCATGGAGAGCCTCTTGCCCTTTCAAAATCCTGTAATGAAGAAATTCTCCCTCTGAGTTTTTGAATGGGATAACAGTCTTAGTATTGTAGTTGGCTTTTGTGAGGACTATGCCATTTTTCTCGTCCACTACGTCTCGTTCACCGTAACCAGGTGGTGTTCCATCTACAGAAAGAGAAGGAGAACTTCCAGAACCTCCGCTGCTACTAGATGCACGAGAACTTGATTCTGTGAAAATACAATAGGAATGCATGAAGTTGAACAATACAGCAATTTTTCATATTGGCTGTTCGACATAGTACTAATTTATTGAACAGTCTGAAGGTCGTGCATAAATTACTTTATGTGTTTTGGGTGTTGGGGTAGGTAAACGCTTTTTAGGATCCAGTACATTCGGACCCCGCTTTAGTAACCCCTGGTTTAGTTTTTCCTAGAATTGCAGAAACACGCAGTTTCTCAGCGCGCAGGGCAAGAGACGGTTGCGACTATCGTCTCGGAAGGGCTGGAGTGTGCGAGTACTCAGTCAAGTATATTGCGCAATATTATGCATTTCAATTGGAAACGATCCAGGTGCTCCTGACTGCTCATGTTTTGATTTCCCCGTTTTGGTAACAAGGCTATTTGCAGGCAACTCCCGACACTGTTACCCACTCGGGATCCGAGGCAATTTTTTGGTCAAATTCTCAAGGTAAGTTCCTATCATTATAGAACTAATTCACCGCGAGTAAGAAAGACCAGAAAATTCTTACGAAATTTATAAACAAACTTTGAAAAATTAAAAATGTCACTAAAATAATTGATTTTTGTATATTCTAAATATGTTTTGATGGATAATTAAAAAAAAAAAGGACGTGGCTAATCGTCCAAGATACGCTAACACTTAGGGTATCAAATTGCTATAGCTATTTTGATCTAGGATTTCAACTTAATATGATTCGGTTAAGAGGATCAATAAAAATTGAGGAGCACAACTTCTAGGGGTAGTTACCCAAGTTGCGTTCTATTCCAGTTCTGAAAAAAACTTCCTAGGGGAAGCTGTATTTTGATCAACTGGAGTACCGGGCTTACTTTCTAGAACTACGACACCATGGAAGAACGATCGGGGTCGATAAAAATTCAGTTCTGAAGGCACCTTCCTAAAAGAAGATCTATTCTGAAAACCTAAACTACCAGGTTTACTTTGTAGAAGGACGAGACCTTGGAAAAATGGCCAGGGTGCCTCCTACTTCAGTTCTGAACGCACCTTCCTGGAAGAAGATGTATTCTAAATACCTGGACAACCAGGATCACTTTCTAGAAAAACGAAGCCTTGGAAAAAGTAGCCAGGTTGCCTTCTTCTCTAGTCCTAAATACAACTCGCTAGGGATAGATGTATTTCAAATACTTGGAGTACCAACTTTACTTCCTAGAACTACGAGACCTTGGAAGAACAGCTAGATGAATTGAATTTCAGTTTTGAATGCACCTTCCTCGAAGGGAATGTATTCTGAATACCTGAACTACCTGGTTAACTTTGTAGAATGACGAGATATTGGAAAAATGGCCAGGGTGCCTCCTACTTCAGTCCTGGACGCATCCTCCTAGAAGCAGATGTTTTCTAAATACCTAGACAACCAGGTTCACTTGCTAGAAAGACGAAGCCTTGGAAAAAGTAGCCAGGTTGCCTTCTTCTCTAGTCCTAAATACAACTTGCTAGGGATATATGTATTTTGAATACTTGGAGTACTGGTTTTACTTCCTAGAACTACGAGGCCTTGGAGGAACAGCTAGACGAATTGAATTTCAGTTTTGAATGCAGCATCCTTGTAGAGGATGTATCCTGAATACCTGAGCTACCTGGATAACTTTGTAGAAGGACGAGGTCTTGGAAAAATGGCCAGGGTGCCTCCCACTTCAGTTCTGAAGGCACCTTGCTTGAAGGAGATGTATTATCTATGTCTAAACTACCACTTCTACTTTTTACAAGAATGATGCCTTAGAAAAAAGGCCAGGGTGCCTTCCTCTTCAGTTTTAAATACAACTTCCTCGGGATAGACGTATTTTGAACACCTGGAGTACCATGTTTACTTCCTAGAAATACGAGACCTTGGAAGAACGGTAAGGATCAATAAAAATCCAATTCTGAAGGCACCTTCCTCGAAGGGGATGAATTCTGAATACCTGAACTACCAGGTTCACTTTGTAGAAAAAGGAGACATGGCAAAAATGGCCAAGGTGTCTTGTGCTTTAGTCCGAAATGCACCTTCCTCGAAGAAGATGTATCCGAAATACCTGGACTACCAGGTTTACTTTTTTGAAGGACGAGACTTTGAAAAAGTAGCCAGGTTGCCTTCTTCTTCAGTTCTAAATACAACTGGCTAGGGATAGATGTATTTTGTCTTCTATTTCAGCTCTGAACGCACCTTCCTAGAAGAAGATGTATTCTAATTACCTGGACTACCAGGTTTACTTCCTAGAGCTTCGAGACCTTGGACCAGGTTTACATCTTAGAACGAAAAAAATTGTTTCTGAAAATTATCAGGGTAGCTAGATTCCCGTTCTGAACATCCTGCAGTTGTCAATTTTTCAAAAACATTTCTTTTTGTCAACAATTTATTTTCAAACGGTTTCCATTGATCATCATTCAGTTTAGAAGATTCAATAATTTCATAATGTGTCAAGTAGATGAAATTTCATGACAGATAATTGTTCTCCAAATTTGAGTCAAGTTGATCATGAATAGAGATATCAAAACGTTGCATCATTTTGATCAATTTGCCGTATCTACTTGAAACCTGGTAGTTTAGTATAAACTACTATAACTGCAGCTTAATATAAACTTGAAATTGATTGATCAAAGATATCTAATAAATGTCAAAATTCTGATCGGATAAAATTAAAGTGTGATGGTTTCGAAAATTTTTCTATTTGTTCCCAGACCTATTTGTTTCTATTTGCTGAGAATGACTACTAAGTATTTGAAATTGTTTGTCTTCTTTCATGTGTTCCAGACAAGGGAAGGAGATCAGAAATTGAGTAATTTGAAAAAAGTTTCACTTGAAGGTTCTCTAGGTTTGGGAAATCGTATGCAATAGCACAAAAATATTTCTATTTACTTTTTCACATAATCAATAAGATTCTTATTTGTCTGAATCTTACTGATTCCAGGGTATTCATTTGTGTAAGTCGATTGACGTCAGCTGATGGTTAAATTTTCTGCGGCTCCCATTATCATAATGTAAGCATTTGACTTAGCTCGGCTTGCAATTTCTATAATTTCAAACTAACATAAAAAGTTCTAGATACACAGGAGGTCCAATATAAGGCCAGTTTTGGGGGTTGCCTCGCACTGACCTTGGCACTAAATTAGTCGTTGGAAACGCAAGCAGTCAGGGTCGTACGAACCAATTCTGTCTGATTTTTTTCCGTAGTAAAAAAATATTTGTTTTAGTATTGTCCATATTGTTGTCTGGCACACACAATAATTTAATCTTGAACACTACCGAATTCGAGATACCTCGCTAAACACTGAAAAAGAACTGATGCGTATCCTAACATCTGATACTAAATCAGTCGGTCTTATATTGGACTTCTTGTGCATAGCAGTCTTCAAAATGCGTACTTTCTTGCTCAAGTATCTACTATGAAGATTAATTTAAAGTTTTGAAATAATTATTGAATTATCTGACTTATTCTACTTACCAACAGAGTGAATAAAAATAACTGAGGTCATCAGCAGAATAGGTATGGTGGCCCTCATCATCCCAAAATAGGGCGGCCAGTTTCTGGAAGAATTTCCCGAAGATTGTAGCTGATCACGAGAGAAATATTCGCCGAGTTAGGTGGTTTATATACTGGAGACAATGTCTCGTTTCTTCCAAATCATCACGAATACAGGAAAGTGATGTGCGTGGAATATTGGTTCATCTTGAAGCCTTGAGTTATTTGTCAATATTGTTCGTACTGTTAGAAAATTCTTGAAATGACAAGAGAAAATACTTCACTGCGTCACGAAAGGGGTCATATCACTGTCTAGATATATATTTCAAACCAAATTCCATAAAATGTGAAAATTCAAAAAGGTTTATATTCGAAAAAACCATTGAGAAAGTTGAAAGTGGAAACATCTAAAAATTAGGAAATGTCAAACTAAATATTTTCGATTTCAAGCTTTTCATGCCAAAAATCATTCGATTAAATTAAAGCCTAAAAAATAAACTGTTTTGAGAATTCATTCACATTCAGTTCCACATTTATTGTTGCCCAACATTTTTAATAATTTTTTAATTTTTAATAATTTCTTCTCAAAAACAAAAATTTTTATATAAAATTGAAGAAATTTTTAAGATGACCAATATATTAATAATGATAAGGATCAACATAATGTGAGCATTACAAAATTAATACTTTAAATAAAAAATTACTGAAAAATCAATTCAATGAAACTGAAATATATTTGAATGAATTCATTTGGATTCTTTGCGTCAATACGAATCGATTGACCTACAATATTAATACATTCGATTAAAAAGTAGGGAAGTTATGATCGCTTATATATTTTGAAACCAAGGTTTTTATAGTAACAATTTTTCCATTAACATAATTCAAAGATGATGCAAGAAATGAAAAGATGTGTTGATTCGAGTCGAATCGATTGACCTATAATATCATTACATTTTATTGAAGAGTAAGGAAGCTATGGTAATTTATATATTTTTAAAATTTATTTTTATAGTGAAAATGCTGTCATCCTCATAATTTGAAGTTGATGCAAGAACAGAAAAGAGTTGTTGACTCGAGTCGAATCGATTGACCTATAGTGTTATTACATTTTATTGAAGAGTGCAGAAGCTACGGTAATGCAAAATATTTGAAAATACGGTTTTTATAGTAAATCGTTTTTCTTCAACATAATTCAAAGTTGACGCAAGAATATAGAAGATTACTTGGTTCGACGCGAATTGATTGACCTATGATATCAATACATTTTACTGAAGAGTGGGGAAGTGATGGTAATTTACATATTTTTTTAATCGATTTTCATAGTGAAAATGCTCTCATCCTCACAATATAAAGTTGATGCAAGAACAGATAAGATATGCTGATTCGTGTCGAATCGATTGACCTATAATATTAATACATTTTATTCAAGATTAAGGAAGCTATGGTATCTCATAATAAAAAAAAACACGGTTTTTTATAGTCAAACTTTTTTCACTGACATAATTCAAAGTTGATGCAACAATATAAATGATTACTTTGTTCGAGGCGAATTCATTGACCTATAATATTATTACATTTAATTGAAGTGTGGGGAAGTTATGGTAATATATACATTTTTAAAATCGATTTTTATAGCAAAAAGTTTTTTATTCATTAAATTAAAAAATGTGACAAGAATAGAAAAGTTGTGTTGATTGGAGTCGAATCGATTGACCTATAATAATAATACATTTTGTTGAAGAGTAAGGAAGCTATGGTAATGCAAAATATTTGAAAATACGGTTTTTTATAGTAGATCATTTTTTCTTCAACATAATTCAAAGTTGATGCAAGAATATAAACGATTACTTGGTTCGAGGCGAATTGATAGACCTATGATATTAATACATTTTATTGGAGACTGGGGAAGTTATGGTAATTCATGTAGTTTTAAAATCGATTTTTATAGAAATAATTGTCACATTCATTAAATCTAAAGTTGTTGCGAGAATAGAAAAGTTGTGTTGATTCGAAACGAATTGATTGACCTATAATATTGATTCCTTTTTTTTTAAGAGTAAGGAAGCTATTGTATTTCATAATATTCGAAAACACAGTTTTTTATAGTAAAACTTTTTTCTTCAATATAATTCAAAGCTGATGCAGGAATATAAAAGATTACTTTGTTCGAGGCGAATTGATTGACCTATGATATTAATAAATTTTATTGAACAGCAAGGAAGCTATGGTAATGCACATTATTTTGGAAATCGTTTCTTTATAGTAAATTGATGCACAAATAAGTAAGTTGTTGTTGTTCCAACTCAAAAAATCATCATTTCGAATAAAAAATTTAATTATTCTGACTTGGTTCAAGGCGAATTGATTGACCTATGATATTAATACATTTGATTGAAGAGTAAGGAAGTTATGGTAATTTATATATTTTGAAAATCGGTTTTTTATAGTAAAAATTTTCTTATTCATTAAATTTAAAGTTATTGCGAGAATAGAAAAGTCGTGTTCATTCGAAATGAACCGATTGACCTATAATATTAATACGTTTTATTCAAGAGTAAGGAAGCTATGGTAATGCACAATATTTTAAAACACGGTTTTTTATAGTCAAACTTTTTTCGCTGACATAATTCAAGGTTGATGCAACAATATAAAAGATTATTTGGTTCCAGGCAAATTGATTGACCTATGATAATAATACCTTTTATTGAAGAGTGCGGAAGCTATGGTAATTTATATATTTTGAAAATCGTTTTTTTTTAGTCAAGCTTTTTTTATTAACATAATTCAAAGTTGATGCAAGAACAGAAAAGATGTGTCGATTCGATTCGAATCGATTGACCTATAATATCATTACATTTTATTGAAGAGTAAGGAAGCTATGGTAATGCACATTATTTTGAAAACCGGTTTTTTATAGTAAATTGACGCACAAATAAGTAAATTGTTGCTGTTGTAGGAAAGGGGTAGTTTGGTGGTACGCGCGACAGAACTTTTCCCTTTCCTTCTCCAACTCGAAAAATTTCCATCTCGAATACAAAATTCTACTTTTAAATTTGAGCAAAATAAATACTTTTGTTTGTTCATTATTGAAGAAAAAAAAACTAATGCCTCCTCTATGGGAAAGCTAACGAGAAGCAGAGTGCTCGCGAAATGAGAACCATATACTTATAAACACAAACAAAGTGGAAAGACGTAAAATAAATCAAACAAATAAAATTTGTACATTAAATAGAAAATTACTGAAAAATCAAATCATTTAAACTGAACTATGATTGAACGAATTAATTTTTGTTTTCAAAACAGGAAACTCAGATTTGCCTAATCGAATCTGCAAAATTTCGCTAGAATTATTCAAATTTGAACGATTTTGATTAAAAGAGATCTCAAAGTATCTGTAGCATCAGAGGAAAGGCAGAAAAATTCAAACAAACTTCTTTAGGCACTCAAGTGCATACTTATTCGACCTGATTCAAGGCAAGTTCAAGGCAGATTAAGACAGATTCTGAAAAATCATTATTTTTCTTGACTTGTTCAAACAATCAGAAGGCAATGTTTCCAAATTGAGGCAGGCTACGTCAGGTTTAAAATTTCAAAATATGACCCACTTATTACCTTAAGAGTTAAGAATGTAACATCATCGTGTTATTTTATTAAACTTTTCTATTTTTTGCTTTTCCATTTTTATAAACTTTTAACATTCTCGTCATTTATGATCTAGATAAGGTGAAGAAAAATTGTTGTTTTCACTTGGTGAAAACGTGAACCTGGTGTTTTTGGGGTCGCTGATCTTGAACCCAGATTCGTGTTCAGCGATCCTTAAAACCCCCGGGATCATGTTTTCACCAAGTTTCGGGAATGTCGAAAAATGTGAGCATTTGGGGAGGGGGGAGAGGGTGTCTCCTGACGTGAATTTGTCAAATCTGACCCCAGATTCGTGATCAGCAACACCAAAACCCTAGGGTTGAATAAACCTTTTTGACCTAACCCAGTTAGTCTTGAGCGCGAACCTTTATTTGGTCCGAAGCATTAGGAAGGTTAACTATAAACCGTATCTAAGATTGAGAAGCATCCAGATGAAACTACTCCCTAAACGAAAATAGTTCCCGAGGACAGTGGAAGAGCAGCTGCCCTCTGAACAAGCGATGGATGACGCTGATTCTTAAATGAACAATGCATTATCCTCGGATTTCAACTTTACTCAAAGTAATCTTCACCACTGTAAATCTGCTTTGGCCAGCTTGAGCAGACTTATTACAGTGGAACACACGGCTTTTGCTCTAATTCAGAAGCCTTTCTGTTACATGGCAGAAATAAAAGGTAGACGGCTCTTTAATCTACAATGGAACCAATAAAAACCCTAGGGCGGCAATTTGTTTCAGAATGGACATTGAATATATTTGCTTACCTAACTTCTGTAGTAACAACGTGTCAGCGATTGAAATCGAGCATCAAAGTGGAAGAAGACGTCAGCCAAGGGCAATTTGCTCAGCATAACTGTCATTCGATTCTCTAGACCCGCCGCCATCGGAGGAATTGAGACACTCGTTGGAATACTGCAGTTTAAAAGGATGGTCACTGATCATGGGATGTGATGCGAATGCGCATCATACAATTCAAAACAGAAAGAACATCAACAACAGGAGTTAGTACCTTTCAGATTACCTTTTGACTACCGATTTAACCATACCAAATCGCGGGAAGTTCTTGGAAAGTAATTGGAAAGTATTCCTAGGATGATAAGATCAATTGATTAGCTGGACTTTTCGATGTGTCGAATAGGGCTTTATGTAAATCTTATAAGGATAATTGCCCTCTTCGTATTAGGAAGTCAGACAAGGATTCTCCTAGGTAGAATTATGGAGTTCAGGCATTCAAAGAAGAAAATAGAAGACTCTTTGATAGAGCTAGAAAAAATGAAAACTGAGTTTTGCATAAGGTTCGTTTAGCAAGACATACTAACAAAATACGATAGGCTGAGAGGAACTCTTGGAGGGTGGCATTGTCAGGGCATTTAAAATGTATCTGGTAGTGCGAAACTTCAGAGAAATTCACAGGAAAACCCTACATGTCAACTGAGAGAATTGATTTTGCCAATAGAGGACATGAGATGAATGGCTCATGCATGTGCACTTTCTTGGTTCTGAACCTGGGTATCAGTCGGAGAGACAGGCTGCTAGGTCAAACCCCTCTAAGGGCCCAGAACATAGTCCTGATGGGAATGACTGGATAATAATAAGCCTGATAGTAACAAAATCCAAAATGATATGGTCTGATGGGACGAATGTGTAACATTTTTAGGGCATGCATATCTATGGGATATACTCCTGTGACATAGAAGAAGGTCAAAGCGATCTTCATACTAACGCTAGATAGAGACTCCTACTATAAGACCAAATCATTTAGACCAATAAGCCGAACTTCTTTTATATTGAAGACATTAGAAAAGTAAGTAGACTCGCATATGAAGGAGGACATCCTACCGGATGAACCTCTTCATAGTAATCAGTTTGCCTCACAGGAAGGCAAATCCACTGTTGACGCAGTTCGTGCATATACCTCCTGCATATTAAAAGCAGGATGAACAGCGGATGTGGTGATAGCAGCGTTTTTGAACATAGAGGGTGCCTTCAGTAACACCCCTATGGAATTCAGTTCTTTCGAGGAACATGAACTATGTTCCACTGTTTATAGGTGTATGTGCTCTATGCTATGCGGCAGGATTGTCCACTGTTTGCGCCACGGTTGCAAAGTGAGAGCGAAGGTAAAAAGGGGATGTTCGCAGAAAAGGGTTTCATCTTCTACCCTGCGGGCGCTCGCCATTGATGATTCAAGTTGTAGGTTAAATGAATCATGTTTTCATACACATGGATATAGAGATGACTCCTAGATAAAACTGAATTGTTAGGTTCTACGAGACGCAGGAAACTACCTGATCTCGTGAACCCCAAGTTCTATACGAAGAAGAACGATTTCTCCACACTAGCTAAATATTAAGGAGTCAATATTGACTCTAAAATTAGCTGGAAACTACATTTTGATGCGATAGTAAAAAAGGTCAAAGCAGCGGGTTGGACAACCCGACTGCCGGCCTGGAACGAGACCTGCAGGATGAATTTTAAACCGAGTATGGAAAGCACGTCGAGTGGTGATGATGGAACGACTTTTGGAAAGTAAGCATTCCAGGCAAATGCGCGCTGCTCCTACATGCAATGCATGATGTCGACTGACTGTTGAGAAAACAAAACTACAGGACGTCCTTTAATGAATGAAATATTCGCCACGCTCAAACGGCCACTCCTCGCCGCTTGGCGCCAAAAATAAATCAGCAAGTTTCTCTGCCGCACTCTGCAGCAACCTATCGCCTATGTTATATTGTACTGATCGCCTTCTCAGGTTGTAATTGTTAGCTTGTCTATTATTTTCCTTGCCAAAATTTTTGTGAACCTCCTTTTTTATAATGTGTAGCCTTCCCAATCTATCCATCTGTTTATCTACACTCTGAAACTCCATTTCGCTATCTTTTTCTGTTTTTTGTTGTGTTGACGAATTCTTCATAGTATTGATTTGCGAATTGTAAATCGTTCATATGTTCTATAATGACGTTCCGTTGCATTTGCTTGGAGGTAATATTTTGGTGTTTTCGTGTGCCTAATACCGAATTTTTCTTGAAATCTAAATTAGTACAATTTTGCTAAGTACTAGCACAACAATCTATTAGGTAAGCAATCAAAAATTCACTACATGATCAGTGGCTGAAATCACTTAATTGATAATCAATATCGTCACAGATTTACTATTTTATTTACCCAAATAATAACTCGAAATCTTCATTTTTTATGAAATACAGAGAGAGAAAGAAACACACTATGCTTAAGATAAATGTTACATGGAATAACACAAACCAATAACGATTTTGGTGCAGAGTCCTACAAAGCTGTTTGCGAAGGAATTTGACATTCTGAATCCAAATCTGTTGGCCTAATTACTCCATATGCTCTTGTTCTCGAAATATTCCGACACAAGTGTGAAGAAATGCAGTTTTTGTCATCTTCGAAGTGGAGTAACTCTAAAATAAAAAGCAATCAATACCAAAAAGTCTGAAAAGTGACTTCACTTGGGGTTTTCAACCTGGAATTTAAATTTGTCGTTTAAATTCATTTATTCCTTTTCATTTTAAAGTTATTAGACTTTAGAAAAGACGAAAAAATGGTACCTTTGGCCCTTTCCAGTAGGAATAACTCCAAAATGAAAGCTGGTGAATCAATTTGGGCGATGGATTTGGACTCAGAACGTCAAATGTCTTCTAGAACAGCTTTCTGGCCAGATTTTTCATCTGATTTCAAAGAAGACTGTCTGGGTCATTCATGAAAGATTAAAGAGTCGAGGACCATAACATGCTAATTTGTAAAAGTAATTACCACTTACATAACATTAGATCGCAAACATCGTGTGTTAGTCTTACATTTTTTTCAGAATGAAGTATAAGAAGGAGCGTAATTTATATTAACTACTCCATAATGCATCATGATTGTTCGTTGGATACCTACTGGAGTTGAAAGGATTTCGTCTCGGCTCAACCGCGTAATATTGCCGCTTTGCATGTTTATTTTTACACGTCTCATATGGCGATCGACACATCTATATATCCCAGCTAGAATATCCACAGAGTCCAATATTGCAAAAACGTCACCATCGTATGTTGATAATACAATTAGTTCTTGGGTTGGTATAGGTATAAACATAGACGGTCCTGCTTGAAGCTTAAGAGATTTATTGTGAGGAAAAGTGTATCCTCGAAGTTCAAATATCAGACGTGGATTCCTAGCGGAGATAAGCCGAATAAATTCAAGCTGATCAAGACCACAGCCATGCCCGTCAGGAGAAGGAAGCTTTTTAGAAGAAGCCATAAGATTGGAAGGAGGCGGAGGAGATCTGGACCTGGCCCGAGGAGACTCGGCAGGAGGATGATTCAGGTGAGTCTCAGGTAAATGATTTTTTCTGGAAGAAGAAGGTCCACCACGAGGTACACCAGGAGGATGGTCACCACCTGTTGAAACTTCAAGATGTGAACTTGACTCTGTAACAAGAAAGAGAGGATCGGGAAATCGAGAATTGGAGAACTTTAGGACATTTGAGGGGTCCACATACTGAAGGGGGTAACCAACAAGAATTAAACTTCACACGGTGGCAGGAAAAAGTTCGCATTTGGAAATACTGCCAAAGTTATAATTTTTTCAAGATTGCTATGGGTGGGGGGAAACTGTAAGGTTATTAGGTACAAAAGGGGTAGGTATCAGTTAGTTTTTTTGCTGTGTCAGGTAACTGTAGCGATTTACTTGAAAAAAGTTACTTACTCGATACAGATTGGTCGGCTGGTCGACTTGATTGGTTCGGAGAAGGTTCGTTTCTCCGGCGTACGGGCAATTTCTCGCGCCGAGGAACTCTAGATGAGTCCCCCTGTGGACTTGATTCTGTAAAAACAAATATAAATCAGTATCTGCAAGACTTGATTTAGGCTGATTCATTTCGATTTTTATCTTTGTTCTATTTACTGCCTCCTCGGAATCAACATCATCGATGGACATTGAGGAAAATCGAGAATCGGGTAATTTTCTAGAATATTTAACTGTCACCAAAGTGGAATGATTGTCATGGGGGTTAATGCGTAAGCTTTGGACGATTCTTGCCTCGCACTCTGGAGGAGCCTCGGTGGCCCATGCGGTGAACACTAGCCTCGCAAGGGTAACCAAGCAAGGTTCATCTTCGGAGAGTCGTCCGACCGGTACCTCTAGAGAAAAAGGTTCTCTAAGTGCTCAAAGCTGTTACTCTTGATGGGTCGGGACCCACCTTAAACGGTAGGTCCCCCTCCAACCACCAAAAAAGTGTGTGGGGGTGTGAGGGAATAGGGGAGAGATACGAGAAAAATGCAAACCCTTCCGTATTCGGTTCAACATGCATCCTGCAGGTCTCGTTCCTGGCCGGCAGTCAGGTTGTCCAACCCTGAATGTTTCCATTCACGAAAAGATCGACTGTCGGCCAGAAGGGGGACCTGCAGGATGAATGTTGAACCGAATACGGAAGGCAGGTTGAATGGCGATGATGGAACGACCGTTGGAAAAGTAAGCGCCTCAGGCAAACGCGTGCTGCTCCTTCTTTCAATGCATGATGTTGACTAACTGTAGGGGAAACGAAACTTCAGGACGTCCCCTACTGAGTGAGACCCTCCTCACCCTTATCCGACCAATAATCGCCGCTTGGCGCCAAAAACAAAGCAGCAAGTTTCTGTGTCGCACGCTGTATAACGAGAAACTGCTAATAAATTATTCCAGTGAAAGCAACATTTTTCATTTAGTACCACATACAATTTTGTATGTGGAGAGGATGAGCAAAATCTCTAACATTGATTAGCAGAATGCTTCCACCGGTGAGCAATATGCTCTCCATGGTTAACAAAATATTCTGCGCACTGTGTCATCATCGTCTTGGGTGAAGTTGGGCCACTCAAAAGGAAACCAAAAAGATTAATTAGTTCCAAAGGAGGCACTATTTGGAGCTCTGAAGGAACTTAATTTTAATAGAGCCTTTTTCCAAAGAACCTGGTTTTCGCTCTGACCACTTCGACATTTCATCTAATTAATAACACAACTTCTACCTGGAAGCACACGTGTAACCAAACTCTGATGGACATAATGTAATGAACAGAATTAAAGTAAAAAATAATATCGGACAAGAATAGACATAATGACTTGATAAATATGATTCGCAGGTTGTGTAGTTAACTTGAAAGCATGGAGGGCTCAAGCTATAAAGATACCAAATTTGAGCCGCAACGTGAGTGAAACCTCAATTTTTCACTGTTCATTTTCAGGGAAATAATTTTACTCTATTTCTCTGGAGGAATAGAGTATGCCCCCACCACATATTTCTTTCGCCGGTCGGTGCCTTTGGCATGTATGTGTTACACAAAGTCATATATTTCAATCGAACTGTGATTAAAAGTGTGTTTGTGGTATGGTGAAGAATATCATAATATTATACATTATATTTACCCATAGAATTGACGAAAAACGCCGTAACCAGGATGAGAGCAGCAATTAGGATCTTCATTTCCTCTGAGTGTAACTGATGATGTTCAGAAGCAATGGCAAAGTGAACTATATAGCAAAAATTAATAAAAATATATTGATTCGAGGTTATCTTGAACTTCAGAAAGTCAGCAGATGTGAAATATATGAAATAAGGAAGTGTAGTGTTGTTTTACGAGAAGAAAATAATAAAAAGCGATAAGTAAATATTATTGAATCCTACAGTATGATTTGAAGCTATTGTATGCGGGGAAAATTAGATTTTCCAAACTGTGACATTACTATTAGAAGAGCAGAAATTCCGGTCTACCAAACAGCTTTTCAGATGATTTATCAATATAATTTACTTCGTCGTTACTTCAAAGCAGCACGTAACTAAATAAAGGATATTTTCTCTTTCCAAAAATATATCCAGCAACCAATATTCTATAATAATTTGATTAACAAATTTATTAATGACGATTTTTGTAATGACAATAATGAATTTTGCATACCCAGTATTCGTGAAAGCAAACGAGAACTAAATCTTTTCTGAACAGCTTGTGATTTTGAAATAAATAAATGTATATACTGTTCGCTATCTAAATTGCCCTTCGAAATTATTTCAAACATTTTGTAGTCGGATCGGAGAAGAAATGAAACGTGGCAAGATTTACGACGTATGTTTCATTTCGAGCGACTCAGATTACTTTTATGATGGACAATGAAAAAATAACTACACTGATTCCCGAGATGATGATGTATGTTAACGTTATCAATTGCGCCAAATAGGCAAATTCTGTTGATAATTTTTTTTCTGACTGAATAATTGACTTAACATTTTCTGAATTAAAATAACTTTTTTCAGATAGTCCTCCCTTTTCCAGAAGATCACCTTAAAGGGCTTCAAGAATGAATATTCATTGAGCATGTTATCAGAGTGCATGCACTGGATTCCATTCTCAGACAATATTTTCTCCATTAAAATCAGGAGGATCCAGGAAAATGACATGTCTATGACCCTCCTTTAGAGAAAGTCTGTCGGCCTCCGCCGCAGCCCTCTGCCTAATTAGACTGTGCAGCGGTGGTATACCTCCACGTGATCAGTTTGTCCCCGAGACCGATTGCCCTTTCGGAATTGGTACAAACGTCCCAGTTTTGTTCTTATTTTACTAATCTCGCTTTGAAGCCGAAACTTCCATGGAGGGTCTGACATCTTTCTTGGGGCTCATGGCTCCTCAAAGCAATCAATCCTGACGCAACTGGATCGTGTCCGTTATCAACTCCTGCTCCTTCTATCCAAGAAGGTAAACAACAGCGAGAAATTTACATAGGAGACTTTGTACACCACTGCTCCTTGGAGTCTGGTGTCAAGCCGCGGGTGATCCTACGTAGCAGACGACACATTTGGAAATGAAGGTTTCATCTCTAGATGCTTTTTCAGAGCTACCAATCTTTGTAGAATGTTATGAGGAACAGTGTTGACGAACCGGATCAAGTAATCTCAGAAGTGCAGCCTTTTGCATCCGGCTCGCGATGGACTGAACCTGACGCTGGCAAGCTGGGATTTCTTTTAGTTAATGAAAAAATGAAGCTTTCATTCCTCCAAGACAGCCGATCATGAGAAATAAAAGGTGAACTTTGTAGCTTTAGTAGAGCTTGCTCAGTTTGGAAAGAAGTGCTTGATATTTCGCCCTTTTTCTTCCTTCTTGGTCGTGATATTATTATCGGCTCGTGCCGAGCACTCAAGAAGCTTGACAATTAGCTCATGGATTGTGTTACCGAATGCCTTACGGTAGGCAGTCCAAGCCATGGACAGATTACGTTGATACATGATCGAGTCTTGGGTAATACATCTGTCTATTAACAGATTTACCCTGAAACCTGTCAGCCCTCATTTCCATCCACGTTGTTCAACTATTGCACTCTATACCGACTCGACAGAGGAATGTAGCTGGTGTTTAAATAAGCTATAGGCCTGCAATTATTTGGACTTCACAAATCTACGGTCTTAGGGATCAGTATCGCGCGTCCTTCCACTAACCACTGCGGGATAGGTTGTTCTCCGTTTAAGAAAGTAGTAAATATACGAGCTAGATGTTGGTACGTAGAATTAAACTTCTTCCACCGAAAGCTCTTGATTTCATCTGGCCCTGGCGCTCAAAAGTTCTCAGTTCTAGCGATAATTTTCTTCATTTTTTCAGCAGTAATTAATCGACACATTTCCGCTGAACATTGGAACCTTTGTCGTTGGCAAAACTCAAGAAAGAGTGATATATCTGAACCGTCTCGACTGGGCGGATTTTCAACGGCACATGACGTTTTATTGAACAGACGGGAAGAATGAGTGAAAAGGTTTGCTTTGCTTAAGTTTCATGCAAGTGCCCTAACTTTTGGATTGAATCTTTTATTTGATGTTATGTAGCTAATCACGTACTGAACATTTCATGCATACATTCTCGCCATTTTAATTCTAGATTGAAGTTGTGCAATACGCTCGCGAGTAGCTACGAGTCATTAATTCTATTCACGCCAAGCAGGGAGACCGCCTTCTCATAAACCACACAGTTGAGATTCCAGAGATTAACATCTTTGGGGAGCATATCGGGGAGATCAGTTTTAGCTTCAGCTAATTTTTCTATTGTGAGAAAGACTTTTTGGTGGATTTTTGAAATTCTAGTTCTCATGTTGGCATTATCGGCTATCTGCAAACGTGGTCTTACTGGAACAGGTGGTATGTTCGCGGGAGGGAACGGGGATTTTGCTCTTTTTCTTGTTGGCAAAAGCTTCATAGTTGTTTTTGCGCGAACAGGATACCTGATCTGTTAAATACTGAGGCGTTTTGTGAGCATATTTTGGCTGTATATTCACCCAATATTCATGAAATCTCTGCATGAGAGCTCTTCGCGCCGGTAAGCATCTTTCCAACAGGTAAGGATCTCCCTCCTGAATTGATCCGACCATCTTAAAGGATGTTCTCGCGTTTGTCAGGGGCCATTGCCGTCGCCTCGGTTCGGTCCTATTGCCATTCCGAAATGAACCATTTCCTCCATCTACGAGAGGCTTATTGCGGATGGTCTCCTACCAAACCCAAATCAATTCTGATCGGATAACAACAATGAGGGAAGCGAAGTGGGAGGGTCCGCATTAATCAGTAACTCGAGTTTTTTTTTCAAATAAATTTATTAAATCATTGGTGTAAAAAACCTCCAGAAGGAGTCTGGAATATTTATAATCACAAGTGATTCCATAGAAACTTTTTTCATTACTGCCCACGTCTGTGCCGATTCCTAACAGATTCTGATAGCTTATCCTTGAAAACTTGTAGCTCATGCTGATATCTGTCTGCCCTTCTTACCAATTGAGACCGCATGTGCCGTTGCCACATAATTCGAGCACTTCTATATATCCAGGAATTCTGTAAAAAAATTATTGTTTCAGCTTTCTTTCAAGATATTAGAATAGGACTCAGAAAGAAACAGTATTGAGTGAAACTAAAATGATACCGTTAGTGGGATCCCAGCAGTGATGAGAAATAACTTGTTTATTTTAACTGGTTACTTCAGCTAGTTACTCTTTTGGTAGCGATAGTGGTAACTAAGCTATTCTTTCAAATATAGGTAACGATTTGGTAATTTGCTACATGTTTTCAGTAACTGTAACTATGACAACTGTTACTTTCTCATCTATTTCCGAAATTTAGGTCACCATTCACGAAAAAATATTAGGGAAATTATAAAAATGATTCTAAAGGAACTTAAAAGACTTAGAACATTTAGAATAAATGAACAGATTCATATGAATTTGAAATTTGAATATACAAGGGATATACCCAATATATCCGGGATATCTATGGGACTTTCCTGAGATATTCAAATGTTTTCATTCATATCGATTTCAAAAATTTTAGGAGACATAAAGGAATCATTCAAAATAAAATATTCAGAATGTTTTAAGTAATTTAAAAACATTCCAAAGAATTTCAGGTGATTGAAGAAATTGTAAGGAATTTTTCAACAAAAATTTCAGGGTTTCAAAAATTCGAGATATGGAGCAATTATCAGCTGGCAGGGCGTATTGTATGTCCTTGCGGTGACGGTTGTTTTGTTAAATAAAATGCTATGTCCTGTTTCGATATGATACCCAGGTAGTGCTGATTTCGTGAAATGTTTTAGCCTGAGTTTACTCTCAGTTTTCTTTAAACGTTGGCTCACCGACCTCCCGGTTTCTCCAATGTAGACTTTGCCACAGGAAAGAGGAATTTTATATACTCCTGGATCACTGAGAGGCGCCTCTTCATCTGTAGGGTTGCTTAGAAGTTGTCCAACTTTGGCGGGTGTTTTAAGTTTGGTTTGGATGTTGTGTTTGCTGAGAATTCTTCTTGTTTGTTCTATGTATTTCGAATCCGCCCAACCTCAAGATATTAATCGATTCATCTCAAATTTTATGCACGTTATAAAGAACCCAAAGGGAACTTTTCATTGCTGAGGCGTAACATGGTGATGAAAATTTTGGCCACTGAGATATTGTTATTTTTTAAGGAATGAAATCGCTATGGATTTACTGGTTCCTTCGATTGGTTCAATTTTTAGTTTCATAACTTTTCATAGATTAATTTCTCCTTATTTTCGTAGAAAAAATATTTCACGTATTTTTATTAGAAGTGTTATTTTGTACGAAGTGAATAAATTGTTGCAAGGTAAAGCTTGGGATCAAAGTAGTTTTTTTTCATTTCGGTTGAGCACAAACAGTTAAGCGCAACCAACCACATAACTTTTGAATAAATAGGCAAGAACATTCCTTGTACCAACATAAAAAGACAAAAATGTACCTACTTTTTTGTCCCTGATTAGTTGGTAGCAATGTCAGCATTACATATTGAATACAACACAATTTAGTGTTCTGGCAGTTTATATAACATATGAACAAATATAATAAATTTAAAATTTGAAGCTTTTTCGGGTTTCAATCGTGTGCGAAACTATGAATTTTGCCGACGTTTCGTGAACATTGCAGTTCACTTCTTCAGGGTTGACCTGAAACTGAAGTTTCAGGTAATGCTGTTCTTATATATGTATTCTCTACAATGCCTGTGATTGGCTAGAGCGCCTCATGGTGGAATCTGGTTGAATTTGATTGGCCAATCAAGTCTTTTTTTCAAGCACGGGAGGACGGAGAGCCAAATCGGATTGATATTGTATCCATTGTCGCTATCGATGTTATCAGTAGGGTGTTGTAGGGTTTCGATTGCTTCTCTATGTTTTCTTGGAAAAATATTGTACGTTTTTGCGGTGACGGCTGTTTTTTTAAATAAAATGCTATGACCTGTTTGGATATGATACTCAGCTAGTGCTGATTGCGTGAAATGTTTTAGCCGGACTTCACTCTCATGTTTCTTGACGAGTTGGCTCATCGCTCTCCCGGTTTCTCCAATGCAGACGTTGCGGCAAGAACAAGGGATTTTATATTCTCTTAGACCACTGAGAGGTGCCTTTATATCTTTAGGGTTGTTTAGAAGTTTTCCTATTTTCGCAGATGCCTTGAATTTAGGGTAGGATGGTGGTCGTTTTTCTCTCTCTTTCTTTAATAGGTTGTGTTGACTTTTTTTTTCTTGGTGTATTTTCTTTTTGCTGCATAAATTTGTTTGTTTTTGTAATCGTTTTGTATTAGGATTGGTTTAACATTTTGTAGTTTCTTCTGTAAGTTATCTTTATCTGTTATGGAGACAGATCTGTATACAAGGGAATTGATAACCGATTGCTTTTGAGATGGTGTCCTAATGTGTTATCAGATCTTTTGTAAACTATTACTTGTGTAGTTCATCTAGATCATGTCTCCAGATAACAAAAGTGTCGTCAACGTAACAAAAGTTCTGGGTTACGCTTGGATTTGTTGAAGATTTTAGTTCCTAGATTTTCCATAACGATGTTGGCTATTACAGGTGAGATAGGAGATCCTATTGCTGCTCCTGAGATTTTTTCTCAGCATTGGTTATTGAAAGAGAAGTAGGCATCAGCGAGACAGTGTTCTATCAGAGGTGTTAGATTGGTGAGAAAGTTTGCAAAGGATTTAATAATTTCGATTGTATCAGAGATTGTTACTTTTGTAAAGAGACTTACTACGTTGAAACTAACTAGGTTGGCTTGGGGTTGAATGTGAATCTGTGGTATATTTTTGATGAAGTCAAAAGATTTTTGGACGTGTGTGTTTAATTGCTGTTCTCTCTTTTTTGTAAAGTTTGAGGAGGGAAGTTGGGCTTGGTGTAAAAAGTTGACCGTCCTACGCCGTATGTCATTCGCCTTTTCGGGTGTTAGGGTATATATCGTGCATTCCAAATAACTAATGATAACTGATTACTGTTTCTGAATAATAGTTTGAATATGAATGTCTTACAGGATGAATGTCTTTACAATGTACCTACTTCATATTCAGTAGCATATGAACTGATATCTGCCAGCCATTGATCGGGGTGAACGGCAAAAGGCTCGAATTCTTCATCATGGCCAGGCTCTCTATCTTCCACAGACCTGTATTCAAGGAACTGTCCTGAGTTTTTGAATGGGATAACAACCTTACTTTCGAAGTTGGCTTTTGTAAGGACTATGCCCTTTCGCTTGTGCACTATATCTATTTCATTGGGACCAAGTGGTGTTCCATCTACAGAATGAGAAGAAAGACTTCCAGAACCTCCGCTGCTACTAGATGCATGTGAACTTGATTCTGTAAAAATACAATAGAAATGCATGAAGCGGAAGAAGACAGCAATTTTACATATTGCTTGTTTCACATAGTACTAATTTATTGAACAGTCAGCTGGCCGTACATAAATTACGTAAAGGGTTTTGGGTGTTGAGGTAGGTAAACGATTTAAACAAAATTAGTATTCATGGTAACATAGTGGCGGACTCTACTAACACATGGGTCATGAAGTCCCGGGACTGACACGCAGCTAACACCGCCAATGCCATGCCACTTTGTTTTTCGGCATTACCCACCTTCAAAAGATACGTGTTTAAATTTCAAGCGATTCGGTCAAGTCGTTGTCGAGATATTGCAGGTTAAGTGACGCTACATTTGTTTTTATTCAAGCAATGCTCGACGGTACTCAGCCGCACGCTGTAGAGGGCCGCCTCGGCTGTCAGGCAGGCAGGTCCTAAATGTGTACAGTAGAGTCATTGTTCGTATCAAACAGGTTTTCCTTGTCCAAAACAATGTTCCGAAAGCATTTATAGATTTGTCTCCAAGTTCTAGTCCAAACTTCCAGTGTTAGGTCTGAATTTCCAGTGTCACGCTTCATGTTGAGCAAGTCGTTTTTCTCAAACCACGCTTCTTGAAGTGGCTGACATGATTCCGTCCAAACCACTGAACCGATTGTGCTCAAATTTGGAGGATATATTAAGCAGATGTTTGGCTATAGCCCGAACGAGAATAAGTGAAAAAAATTGATTTTTGAATTCTTAGCGAGTCAAAAACTACCCCCGAAAAAAGTCAAAATTCGCAAACAAAATTTCGAATCGGCACCATTTTCAACCAATGTGATAAATTCTCAACCAATAAGATGAATTTTTACCAAAATAGATACATGAATTTTCAACCAAATATTGGAAATTTTCAAAGGAATTTCCAACCAAGAAGATGAATTAGTCACCAAGAAGAATACATATTCTATCACAAAATTCAAGTTTTTAACAAAAGACAAGAATTTTAAACCAAATATTTGAATTTTTAACTTAAAAAGATAAATTTTGAACCAAATATGCACGAGTTAAGTTTTCAGTCGAAACAATTAATTTTCATCTGGAAAACATAATTTTTAACAAAATAAGTGAATTACAAATTTTAAGTGAACTGATAATATATCTGATTTTTAGTGTAAAAACAGAGATTTAAATTTTCTCTACAGCCGACAAAGTTGAAGAATACATCTCTCTACAAAAAAGCAAACACAACTTTGGTTCCTTCCACCGAATTAAAAGTTAATGATATTGATAAGAAAAAACAAATATTACATAAACTATCAAATGTCATATTGTTTAAAAACACGTGAGTCAATAACAGCTAAAGCTCATGCGCTCCTCAAGATTCATAAACCAACTTCAAAATTGAGACATATTGTGTCCTCTATTTGATCACCAACTTATAACTTGGCACCTTCCTTATCTTAAGTTTTTAAGCCTACTTTATCAGCAAAAAATCCTTTCAATTAGGACAGTTGGCAATTTAAAGAAAATCAGAGACGTAAAAATACGACCACCCTATGGTTTCATTAGATGTGGTGCCCATGTTTGACAACATACCTTCTGATTCAACCTTAACTTGTGTAGACAGGAATTTATAAGTGATGAAAATTTAACTCAAATATTAATAGACAAAATGTTAGTTGTTGTAAGAACGGTTTTTAACGACACAATTTTTTCCTTCAAAAATAATTTTTATAAGAAATTGTCTGGTTATCCAATAGGTTCTTTCCAAGAGTGTTGTCTATATACACGATGCCTTTTGAAGAAATTAGCCGATTGGATTGTCCTTTGGTCAACTTTTTTAAGGCCTAAAAACAAACGACGAGTTTGTTAACCAGCCACGTTTGACCAAGGTTAATACATTATCGAGCGCAAAGCGCTAGATTTAACAGGTACGCGCCCTAGGCCGAGCATATTGATTGCCTTGCACGCTAAAAATATTCCTGGAGGTACCAAATGCATACAAAAAAGGAAATACGAGATTGTTTTTATTATTCTAATGTCAACTGAAAACATTATTCACAAATTTTAAATCAGTTATTAAATTATCTGATGTATTCTACTCACCAACGGCATGAAACAGAAAAACTAAGATAATCAGTAAAGTTGGAATGGTGGTCCTCATCATCCCAAAATAGAGGAGCCAATCTCTAGAAGATTTTTCTGAAGATAGTAGCTGATAACGAGTGAAATAAACGCCGAGATTGGCGGTTTATATACTGAAGCCGTTATCTTGCTCTTTCCTAATCATCGTGAATACAGGGAAGGGACGCGGAGTAAAGTAAATTACATTTTGATTCTTTACGTAAATTTCATCAAGTGCGTCGAATATTGCGTGATCGTTACGTATTAAGCCATTTGTCAGTTTCGTGCAAACTGCTAGAAAATTTTTGAAATAACAAGGAAAAAGGTTTTTTTATTCAGATGTTATCCACATAACTTTCAATCACGTGAAGTGTTGAAAAAATCTCATCTGGAGTTCCGGGTTGTTCTAGAATATATTTTCGTAATATTTCTAGACCATCCGTGACCTGGGAAAGAGTAGTTGGTGATGATTCCACGTCGTCATCTCTATCTGCCTCTTCTTCACTTAACTCGTGAGACTGTTCTTGAAACGTTGTAGCATTGAGAATTTCAATATCAGCCGGATCAGCACTCATTATAGGAAAAAGTTGCTGATATCGACACCACTCTGGTGGAGTCTCTTCCACAACTGGTTCTTCCACAATCTGTTCTCCAATTTCTGTGAAGAAAAAAGAATCAAGTAAGTGGTTAGATTCAAGAATATAAAACCAGGTTAACTAAAACATTACATGTGTACATTGTTATCTGTAAATACAATCAATACAAGTTCGATTTGCCATTTGTAAAACCTGCTTAGCGGAAACAGTTAGCAATTTTAGACTGTGTGACTACTTCCCAAGATTTATGCAGCATTTCAATGGCATCCAGAAGATTGACGTCATTTATCTCTTTTCCAGATTCCAAATTTCGCAAATTTCTTCACATCACTCTTCTCCGATATTAATGTTTTACGTTTTTGATGATTCCCTGGTCGATTAGGAGCAGTTTGGATGTCCTATTTGGCGGCAGAAAAACTACCCAGATTGCTTTCAGTTCATGTGAAAGATTTCTTCTTTTTCTTGAAACATCTTGGTTTCTGCGATTGACCAATCACAACAAGCTTCCATTTTTCCGTTCCAGTCATATTAGCTCCTGCCATGAGTGTCACACGTTCTTTACTCTTCTTTCCCCCATGACAAGTATCCCCTTTAAATGTCGAAGTTCTGTCTAGTCAGCATCTGAAGAAAAGACCAAATTCATCCGCGTTGAAAGTGTCTTCTGGGTCATATTCTCCCAGTAGACTCAGCAGTATATTTGCTCTGTACGTCTTCACAGTCAAGTTCAGGCACAGCTGCCCTTTTAACTGCTATTATTTTTTCTACAATTCCGTTCCTGTATTTGAATTTCTATAGCCAACCAGAGCTAGCTTGAAATTTCAGGTCATGGTCCTTCGCGAACTTCGCAGCTTTTTCTTGGATTAATGGTCCTGACACTGGTAAATTGTGATCTCTCAGTCACTTCATCCACTCCATCATAGCTCGCTTAAGTTCAGGGAAAATTTGATTTTCTGAACCTCTTACGCTGTGGCAAACAAGGTGCTTCTTCCACCACCTTCAAAATGCTATCCTGATCCTTCAATATCGTCGATAGAGTACTCGCAGGGATACCGAATTCACTTGCGATCTCCTTGTTAGGTTCTACTCCTTTTTTAACATCGTCGATAATTCTTATTTTATTGTCGATAGTTAAAGACTTCAGAGGTCGTTTCTTCTCCATCGTGAGACTTGAATTGACGAAGGGTTCTGACAAAACCTTAAAAGACCTCATACTCATAGCGCTACCCGATGAACACCGCAAGGAGGTGCCCTCGATGCACACACACGTAAGTCTGATGAATAAATTTCATCAAATTCTTTGAGAATCAAAAACTTGAAGTGTTGGAGTTTTTTTAGACTATATATTCGGATTAAGCGACCCGGAAAACATATAGTAAACATGGGGTGACCCCCAGACTCGGAAAAAAAGTTTCAGTATGTTTCTTGAGTTATGTCAACATCCTGATTTTATGTGAATTTTCGGACCTTTGATTCGGATTCAGCGACCCCAAAAACATATAATAAACATGGTCTGATCCGGGCTGAAAAAAAACATGCTTATGAGGATTTTTAAAGTTATGTCAGAACGTTGACGTGCTGGGGTTTTTTGAACCTCGGATGCGGATTTAGCAACCCCAAAAACATATAATAAACATGGTCTGATTCCGGACTAAAAAAATGTTTATGAGGTTTCTTAAAGTCATGTCAGAACCCTGACGTGCTGGGGTTTTTGAGTCCTCGGATTCAAGTTGAGCGACCCCAAAAACATATAATAATCATGGTCTACCTGTAGCCCGGGAAAAGATTTTTGTGAGGTTTTTTGATGTTATGTGAAAACCCTGACACATTGAGGTTTTTTGGACCTCGGAATCGGATTCAGCGACCTCAAAAACATATAATAAACATGGTTTGATTCCGGCATCAAGAAAAAAAATTTATGAGGTTTTTTAGGTAATGTCAGAAGCCTGACGCGATGGATATTTTTGGACCCTGGGTTCGGATTCAGCGACCCCAGAAGAATATAATAATCATAATCTAACCTCAAGACCGGAAATATAGATTTTTCATCACGCTTTTTGAGGTAATGTCAGAACCCTGACGTGCAGCATATTTTTGGACCTCGTGTTCAGATTCAGCGACGAGAGAGAAATATAATAATCATGGTCTGACCTCCAGACCCAGAAAAAGATTTTTCATGACGTTTTCTGATGTTATGTCAGAACCCTCACGTACTGAGTTTTTTGACCTTGCAACCCCAAAAACATATAGTGAACATGGTCTGACCTCCAGAACCAGAAAAAGATTTTTTTTTTATTGACCCAGGGATCGAAAACAAAATTTATGAGGTGTTTTTAAATGATGTCAGAACCCTGACGTTATCATTCGAAGATTGGAAAAAGTTCGTATTTCTCTCAAATTTGTTCAAACAATAACAAGCATGGAATTGGAGACAGGTTTTGTTACGTTTACACTTTTACAATCTGACGTCCTAGTCCCCTATTATATGTTTTTGGCATCGCTGAATCAGAATACGATGTCAAAAAAAACCAGCATGTCAGGCTTCTGATATAACCTGAAAAAAACCTCATGAAAAATCTTCTTCCTGGTCCGGAGGTCAGACCATGTTTACTAAATGTTTCTGGGGTCGCTGAATCCGAATCCGAGGTTCAAACCCCAGGCACGTCAGGATTCTGATATAACCTTAAGAAACCCCATAAAAAATATATTTCCGTGTCCGGAGGTCAGACCATGTTTATTATATGTTCTTGGGATTGCTGATTCCGAATCCGAGGTCCAAAAAACCTCAGCGCGTCAGGGCTCTGACAAATGCAAACATCATTCAAAACTGAGTAATGTTCAAAGTCACAAAGAAACTTGATAATAGAACTTTCTAATACTCAGACCCTTCAAAACTGCGAAGTGCAAAAATTAAACATATGAAAGGGAAAAATGCAGAATTAAGGGTTCAACATAAAAATGTAGAGCTGAAATTGTTAAATTGTTATCTACTTTGATTAAGCAAACACGACTTTCATCTTTAAATTTTGAATTTTTTTCTTTCAAGTACTTCATTTAGAATTATTATTGGTTTATGAACTTGCGGAATAACAATTTTTCAATTCGTAATGATTCATTTCTTTCATTCTTCAACTGAAAATCAGACAATTTGAAGATATTTCATTAAAATTTAAAATTAATTGAATTTTAAAAAAATGCAAGTAAGAAATAATTCAATTTGCAATGCCTAGTTCCATAATCTTATATTTGAGGGTTGAAATAAAAAGATTTGGTTCCAGAACATTGAGAAATTTGAGATTAGAAACTCCCGAAAGTTAGAACATTTTTAACAAAATATTTTCGAATTTAAGCTTTTGTTGCCTAAAAAATATAATTACTTTAGAGCTGAAACATATTCATAATCAGTTTCATATTTATTGAATCCCCAACAGCCTTAAAAGATAATAACAGGGTCTGCTTGAGACTAATTCTTGGTGATAAGTGATACTTGTATTGGTCTTCTCTAAAATCTTATGTTATCTATATGAGAAATAGCAAGTAGAAAAAAACACATAGCAGAAACTTATTTGCTATCTCGTTAAAGTTACTGATGTAGGAGGAAAACAAATCAAACAAAATAATTGCTCATTAAAAATAATAATTTCAAATTTAAACTATAAAAATTTCAGAGATAATAAATATATTGTTAACAATTAGTATCCATATAATTTGAATGGAATGAAATTTGTACTTCAAACAGAAAAATACCACCGTGGAGACTGGTGAAACTTGATTGGCCAATCAAGTCTTTTTTCGAAGACCCAGGAGGACGGAAAGCCAAATCGAATTTGCATTATACTCATTGTCCCTATAGAATTTATTGGGGCGTCTTAAGATATTGATTTTCTGTTTCGACGGTGCTCAGCTATTGCTGATTGCGTGAAATGTTTTAGCCTGACCTTACTTTCATGTTTCTTCACACGTTGGCTCACCGCGCTCCCGGTTTCCCCAATATAGATGCAAGACTCAGATTAATTATGATGAGTTTTCTCAAATCGACAAAAAAGGTTAGGGCAATTGAGACCTATGCTATCCCTATCCTAACGTATGCCTTCGGGTTCATCAACTGGTCGAAAACTGATCTTGCTAGGTCAAACAGAACCACCTTCGTAGAAATGATAAAACACTGAATTCACCACAATGCTTCACCATTCACGACAAGTACTCTGAAACGTTGGATCAACATGAAGTGGAAAGTGTGGCATCTAATATTTGGCTAAAAAAGAACGTCCTGTTTCCAGAATAAGGAAGCAATCTTCATTGCGATTCAGGACAATGTTATCAGCGTTACAAATTATCGCGAACATGTTACATCAACATTCTACATCAACATCAGCATTTTACATCAACAACTTTTCCTAAACCTAGGAGTCTTAACAGAATTGATGTCTTTCTATAGATACATTTCAGTTCCCCTTTTAGAGAACGAATATTATATCTTATATTTGGATATTGCTGTCCAGATGAATCACCATATCCGAGCCAAACGACCCGACATCGTATCGCGTAAAGAAAAAGTTTGAAGAGTACATCATAAACATTTTTTGTTCACTTAAGGCAAGCTATATTGCCAATATCAATAAGTCTTCACTTATTTTGTCAAAGTAACTTAGACGTAATTGAAATTAGATGGGTTGTTTAATTGAAATACATTAGTGATTTGATCTTGTGTATTTCGCAGAAAATACAAATTACATACAAATAGTTTGTAATTTGGCTTAATTACATTGGATTACTCACAAGACTTTAGATTTAATTCGAATAGATGTTAAAATATGTGTAATTTCTTCTAAAAATATATGAATTACATTTTTTTTAATTACTCCCCACGTCTGCGCCGATTGTTAACAGATTCTCGTAAGCTACGCTGAAACTCTTGTAGCTGACGCTGCTGTATTTCTTCCTTGTACTGCTCCACCACCCTCACAGCATTTCTGTATATCCAGGGATTCTGTAAAAAAATATTATATCAGCGCTTATTTCAAATATTTAAAGACACTCAGAAAAAAAGTCTGGAGTCAATTTGAAATAAGTCCATTAGCGGGTTCTTAGCAGTGATGAGAAATAACTCGTTTAGTTCAAATTTTTACTTTAACTACATAGTTACTTTTTTGGTAGCAATAGTGGTAACAAAACGACTTTTTTGAATAAGTAATGATTTGGTGACTGGCTGCATTTTTTCATTAACTGTAACTATGACAACTGTTACTTTCTTATTTAGTTTTAAAATGCAGGTCACCTTGCACGAAAAAATATTAGCAAAATTCAGTGTCAGCCGGCAATCATCTCCCTAGAATGAATTTCTTTTGATATAGAAACTGCGAAAATGCAAATAACTTATTTATTGTCCCCGGTTCATGTTCAGAGTTATTAGAAGGATAACTAATCGTGACAGCATGCAAGGTAAAAATTTGAATATACGAGGATACACCCAGTATATCAGATATGTCTTCTGGACTTCTCCAGCTGATTGGTTTGAAGGTGTTTTTGTTTGTTCATCTAACTAGGCCTCATTAGCTCCTAAAATAAGGCTTATTTTTACGCTTTTTTAGGTTTGCAACCATAAAATGAGTCTAAATGTTCTGCTTTACCTGATTTGGTATCAAGAATTTCTATAAAATGATCGAACTGAACCTAGAAAGGCACGTTTTCAAGAAAAGGTATCATATGCGAATAGGATCAATCAGAACTGATGGTCATTTGAAGGCTGTGTACTCTGCAACAATTTCATTCGTAAGAAGTGGTTGCATCATCGGAAGATGACGTTTCTTCTTTTTCCGACCAACACGAGAAATCATACACATGACTTTTGAATTCACTCGAAGGTCTGTGAGTTTTTGTTGATACCTAGAGTAACCAAGATACCACAGAACACTGACAATGTAAGCGCAACATCCAACTACTTGTGGATCCCTTTTGCACTGGCAACGTACCAACCGTAGTACCAACCACTTATCGGATTTGGTTTATACTTTGGCTCACCGCTCTCCCGGTTTCTCCAATATGGGCTCAATAAAAATTTAGAATGATCGTCTATCGTGCCTATAAAGTACATGCGTACAAAGTGATTCGTAAAAAATAAAGCCACAAAAATAGAACTCTAGTTCATAAACTGTACTTACTCTATGTCTTTCAGCGTAGGAATATATATCTGCTAGCCATTGATCGAGGTTAACCGCAAAACGTTCGAATAGTTGATCACTGTGAGGCTCTTGATGTTCCGCAGGCCTGTATTGAAAAAATTGCTCTGGGGTTTTGAATGGGATAACTTCAAGAGTTCTGAAGTTGTATTTGGCAATGATTTTGCCTTCGTGCACTACTATTCGTTCATCGGGGCCAACTGGTATTTGTCCTATAGAAAGAAGGGGAAAACGTCCAGAATATCCACTGCCACTAGATCCACCTGAACTTGATTCTGTAAAAATAAAATAGAAATGCATGAGGTTGAACACGACAGCAACTTTCCATATTGGTTGTCACACAAGGTACTAATTTATGGAACAGTCTTGAGGCCATGCATAAACATCCACTCTTTTGGGTGTTGGGATGGGTAAAAGATAAAAGGAAGTCGTATGTATGCCACTACAGTATTTCACTACTTGGTCAAAACCATTACTTACACAGATCAATGTCCGATCTAAAACTAAATATCTAAGTTTTGATTTTAAAAACTTATTCTCAACTGAAAAAAGTTATCAACAAAACAGTTGAATGTTCAAATAAATACATGAATTCTTAACTAAGAATATGAATCTCCAACTAAAAAAATCATTTTTAATAAAGACGACTATTCAGTAAAAAAAGCGTCCATGGTGGGAACTGATCAAACTTGATTGGTCAATCGAGTCTCTCTTAAAAAACCCTGGAGAAGGGAAAGCCAAATCGGATTGGTATTATAATTATCGTCCCTATTGATGTTATTAGGGTGTCTTAAGATTTCGATTGCTTTTCTATGTTATCTTGGAAAAATATTGTACGTTTTTGCGATGAAGCTTGTTTTGTCAAATAAAATGCTATGTCCTGTTTCGATATGATGCTCAACTAGTACTGATTGCATGAAATATTTAAGCCAGACTTCACCCTAATGTTCCTTTACAAGCTGGCTCACCGCCCTCCCGGTTTCTCCAATATAGACTTTGCCAGAAGAACAAGGGATTTTATATACTCCTGCATCACTAAAAGGTGCCTTTTCATCTTTAAGGTTGTTCAGGTCAGTTTTCTCTCTCTTTCTTTAGTAGGTTGTGTTGACATGTTTTTTCGATTGTATTTTCTTATTGCTTTATCAATTCCTTTGTTTGTGTAATCGTTTCGTATTAGGATTCGTTTGAAATTTGTAGATCCTTTTGTAAGTTATCTTTATCTGTTGTGAAGACAGCTCTATATACAAGAGAGTTGATGATCAATTGCTTTTGAGATGGGTGTAAGTGGGAGGAGGCATATATGTATTTGTTTGTATGGGTATGTTTTCTGTAAACTTCATGTCATAATTTGTTATCAGATCTTTTGCAAACTAGTACGTCCAAGAAAGGTAATTTTCCGTTTCGTTCCATTACTATGGTAAACTGGGTGTAATTGATTGGTGAAATGAAAGAACTTGTATAGTTCATCTAGTCCATGTCTCCCGATGACAAAAGGGTCGTCTATGAAACGGCACAAAAATTGCGGTTTAAGCCTGGATTTGTTACAAATTTTTGTTTCTAGGTTTTCCATAAAGACGTTGGCTATCACTGGTGAGATTGGAGAACCCATTGCTGCTCCTAAGGTTTGTTCGTAGAATTGGTAATTGAAAGAGAAGTAGAAATCAGCGAGACAGTGTTCTACTAAAGGTGTGAAATTGTAGGGGGAGTTTGCAAAAGATTTAGTAATATAGATTGTAACAGAAATTGGTACTTTCGTGAAGAGAGATACTACGTCGAAGCTCACTAAGATGTCTTTGGATTAAATGTCAATCTGTTGTATCTTTCTGATGAAGTCAAAAGAGTTTTGTACGAGTGTGATGGAATTTCATGTAAAAGATTTAGTTTTTTGGCGAGAAAGCGTGCTAGGTTGTATGTTGGTGAGTTCATTGCTCTGACGATCGGTCTGAGTGGAATGTTGTTTTTGTGGATTTTTGGGAGTCCGTGAAGACTTGGCGAGATGTGATTAGCATGTATTAATTTAGATACTATTCCGCTGTCAAGTTTTGAGTCTTTTAGAAGGGGTTTTGTTTCGTTGCCAGAAGGAACTGAAAAATGTTTAAAAAATCCTAATATAAAACGATTACACAAAAACAAATTGAAAAAGCAATCTGAAAATAAATTTGAAAAAAACAAGTGAACACAGTCTAATAAAGGGAGAGGGAGAACAACAACCACAATCCTGTCCTACATTCAAAGTATCCAAATCATATTTAAACCGCCTGCGAAAGTAGGACAACTTCTAAACAACTCTAAGGATGGAAAGCCACCATTCAGTGATCCAGGAGTATATAAAATCCCTTGTCCTTGTGGAAAGGTCTATATTCGAGAAACCAGGAGCGCGGTGAGCCAACGTATGAAGGAGGAGGAAGGCATTTAGCGCAATCAGCACTAGCTGGGCATCATATCGAAACAGGATATAGCATTTCATTTGACAAAACAACCGTCATCGCAGAAACGTGCAATATTATTTTAAGAAAACATGGAAAAGCAATCAAAATCTCAAAACACCCTAATAACATCAATAGAGACAATGGATATAATACCAATCCGATTCGGCTTTCCATCCTCCCGGGTTTTTCAAAAAAGATTTGATTGAACGATCAAGTTCGAACAGTCCCCACCATGAAGGGCTCTGGCCAATCACTGGCATCGTAGAGAATACATACATAAGAACAACATAACCTGAAACTTCACTTTCAGGTCAGCCCTGAAGAAGTGGACTGCAATGTTCACGAAACGTCGGCAAGATTCATAGCTTCTCACACGATTGAAACCCGAGAAGCTACAAATTTTAAATTTGAATTTATTATAACAAATCATCGTAATAGCATCAAATCGATTATTGACAAAAAATACGAAAAATAAAATAGCCTCGGAATGGACTGAAACTTTGATTGACGAAAGGCATTCGTCCGGTAAAGCTGAAGGTGACGTTTCACACCCCAATGGAGACTAGGAGTTTGGAATTCCAGAGGGGTGAATTATCTCAAAGAGAATTACGAGAAACTATGCAAGTGAGAAAGCCAGGTATGTTATGTGTACTTGATACAAAGAAAAGGGAAGCGACATCAAAAAGATGGCAAATGGGGAGATAAAAGGCGGACTTTAGTTAATGTCAGGAGTAGATAGTGAATCACATGGTGGTTCAGGAGTCGGTTTGATTATGAATGAGAGAGCATCTCACGGATAATAGATTTGTGTCTCCTACATTGTTCTGGGTTAGAATAAGTGTAGCCATCAGGAGATTACTTATCATAGCGTGCTACGCCACAATTGATGGTGACAGGAATGAAGAGAAACACGCCTTCTGGGACACTATATGAAACTATAATTACTTGCGATCACGGTGAAAGAATCATTCTACTAGGAGATATTAATGGTTCGGTTGGCCTTGAACGTCAGGGTAAAGAAAGGATGCTGGGTAATTCCAGGTATCTAAGACAAATGTTAACGGAGAAAGATTAGTAAGCCTATGCTTAGGAAAGCGCTTATTTATCATAAATACTTGGTTTAGGTATAACATGATCCACATGAACACCTTGTGCAGAGAAGATAGTGACAGTATAATTGACTTCGTTGTTCCGGAAAAACGTTGAGGAAAATGTTAAGGGATAAGATGAAATAGGAAAAGTTCCGAGGAAAAACGTTACAGAAATTATTGAGGGGAAAAACGCAGTAGACAAATTTCCGAGGAAAAACGATATATATGAAACTCGAGGGAAAAAGTTTCTTCTAGAGTACCATAGGAGAGACGTTACTCCAGCAATTCAGTTTTGTTTGCTATCATAAGTTGATTCCGAAAATACTTGAAAAAATAACTTCGATTTTTGAGCTCCAACCCTTAACGGTGAAAATCAACCCCTTTGAAGCACACAGATATGACAGTGTCGAGAAATAATCTTTTTGAGAATTTTACAATGTGGCCAGAGTCTTGGATTATTGGGCTTCTCGGTGATACCTACTCCGATTTTTGAACTTTAACCCTTGAAGATAAAAATCAACCCCTTCGTACCACGCAAATATGACTTTGTCGAAAACTAATCTTTATGAGAATTACACAAGGTAGAGTCTCTGATTTTTGGGCTTCTCGAAAATACCCACGCCGAAAAATTAGAGGCTCTAGCCTCTAATTTCGTGGTACCAAGGGGTTGATTTTCACCGTTAAGGGTTGGAGCCAGAAAATTGAAGTGGCTATCGTCGAGAAGCCTGAAAATCAGAGACTCCAGCCACATTGGAAAATTCTCAAAAAGATTTTTTTTCACACTGTCATATCTGCGTGGTACCAATGGGTTGATTTTTAACGTTAAGGGTTGGAGCTCAAAAATCAGAGCGAATATCTTCAAGGAGCCGAAAAGTCAGAGACTCTATCCACATTGTGAAATTCTCAAAAAGATTTTTTGCTTACACTGTCATATCTGTGTGTTACCCCTCCCTAGGGATCGCGGGACCTTGTAGCTGGTGGGAGGGCTTGCGGGGCTCATTGACCACAGATCTGGAATAAGTCAATCTGAGGGGCTATATCACGAGATGTGGCTACTCTGGGGAACTGACGAACTCTGGTTGGTGAGACTCAAACTAAGGAGCGTTCCTTGCAGGGGGTAATGGCAAAGCCAACTTGAATAACGAGAGAGCGAGTTCTCATGCTCCCAAGCTAAGATGTGATCGCTGTGTCGAGAGCTGAATGGTACCAGAATTAACAAATCCTTTGACATCCCGGCCTGCCCCCCTTAGCAGAGGTGGACAGGTAGGGTTCTCGAAGGAGGTGCCTTAGCGGGACTTTGCGACACCAGGTTGAATCCCATAGTATGTAGACCCGCCCCATGCAAGCGGGGCTCTGTGGTGGGTGTTTCTTATTTCCCTAGCTTTTCGTGAGACAGAAATTTTACGCAATAATCCCAAAAAACAAAACATAAACGAGGAGGGATCCGGTTCAGGTCCCTCTCCCAAACCACCGCCAAAAGTGGGAGGCTCCGTAGAGGGCGACCCACAAGAGGTGGTGCGAAATAGTGAAGGTCCCTCCTCTGACGAAATTATTTAGGGCAAGTATAGCCCTTAAACACGTGCCATCGGCATGGAAGGATGGCAGAGTGGCCTTCATACCCAAACCTGGGAGGGAAAGTTACACTGCTGCCAAATATTTCCGACCAATCAGCCTAACATCTTTTATCCTGAAGACGCTAGAGAAGCTGGTCGAGAGACACATTAGGGATGAGGTCGGCAGGCTGATCGGTGGCAACTGCGCTTCATGCTGTTGTAGCCAAATTGGAGCAGCAGTTGGAACAAAAGGTGTATGCTGTGTGCGCTTTGTTGAATATAGAGGGTGCTTTCAGCAATACTCTTCCAGAAGTCATCTGTCGAGAGGCTTTGAGATATGGCATGCCGGACCAGCTAGAATGCTGGATAATAAGCATGCCACGCCGAAGAAGACTCGAAACCAAATGGGGCGAAGGCCTAGTAAGGAGGATAGTTCCGCGGGGTTGCCCACAGGGGGTGTCCTGTCGCTCCTTCTATGGTGCATTGTAGTGAACGGCTTTCTCCGAATGCTAAATAATGAAGGGTACTATACCCAAGGATATGCGGACGACTTTGTAATCCTAGTTAGGGTGGCTCATCTGGAAACGCTGATAGGTCTTATAAGGTCGGCATTGCGCATCGTAGAGCTCTGTTGTGATAGCTCACGGCTCACGGTAAATCCGGAAAAGACGAACCTGGTCATTTTCACGAGGAATTATAAAGTTAAGAAAGGTGACGCTCCTGTATTCTGTGGTGGGAAGCTGACGTTTTCAGATTCAGTTATATATCTGGGAGTAATCCTAGATAGCAAGCTTAGCTGAGCAAAGCACCTGGAGACCCAATGCAGGAAATTTGTCATGACTTTTTGGATGTGCAGGAGAGCCTTTGGGTTGACGTGGGGGCTAGGGCCTAAAATGCTTGCATCGCTCTACTCTGCTGTCTTGAAACCCAAGCTCCTGCATGCGGTCGTGGTCTGGTGGCCACGGGCGGAATTTAAAACAATGCAGGACAGGCTGCGAAGATTACGAACGCTAGCATTAGAGGGTTTGACTGGAGAAATGAGGACTGCGCCCACAGCGGCGATAGGATTCATGCTCTGTGAGGAACCCCTACATGTTGCGATAACCGCTAGAGCGGCTCACACGATGGGCCGCCTGGCAAGAGCAAATAGATGGACTCCGGAAACTTCGCCAAAGTTTTCCGCGTCTCTATCCCAAGCAGGGATCTGTGGAAAGAAAATGGTAACCCGCTTATCTAGGGGGGGAATCTTGTATACGGATGGCTTCAGGGGAGAGGGATGGTCAGAAGCAGAAATTTATGACAGCAAGAGAGGGAAAGGGATAGGGATCACACTTAAGCGACACGCTACTATGTTTCAAGCGGAGGTCCTGGCCGTCCTTCGCTGTGATGAAACACTAATAGAGGAATACGCTGCTGGCTGATGGATCACGATCTGTTCGGACAGCCAAGCGACACTAACTGCAATAGGGAAACCAGACATGACATCAGAACTGATTTGGGAATGCAAAAAGACATTAAACCAACTTGCAGAAAGAAACAAAGTGGCTCTCATGTGGGTCCTTGGTCACACAGGGAGCAAGGGCAACGAAAAGGCGGGCCAGTTGACAAAGTGCGGCGCAGCGAGCGAATTCGTAGAACCGGAACGGGTACTGGGAATAGCGTCCCATTAAAAACTGGATCCGAACAAAACACAGGGAATACTGGGAACAAACCAAGGGTTGCCGTCAGGCGAAATCCATACTGGGGTATACCTTCAGAATGGACAGAGCCAGGGAAATCCTGGGTTTACCCAAGAAAGACATAAGGACAGTGATACGGACCCTGAAAGGGCACAATCACTTGAATCATATGCACAAAATGGGGTATGAGACCCACGACGGAGTGCAGGAGGTGCGGCAGGGATGACCAAAAATCCCTGCATGTATTCTGCCTGTGCCCGGCATTAGCTAGGCTCAGGCAACAGACCCTTGGGGTCCATTTTATGGAAAAAGAGGAAATTGAAACGCGATCAGTGTTTGACATACTGGGCTTTATAGCTTGAGCGCCAGGGGAGCTCTTCATGGGTTTCCCACGCGTATCAAAACTAAACTAATCTGCGTGGTACCAATGGGTTCATTTTTAACAATAAGTGGTGAGTCCAAAAATCGGAACTAAAGAATAGAATGAATTGCAAAACGATTTTAAAGGTAGCTAGAAACTGTTCCATAAATGGGCGATAATCAATATGAAGGGATGTAAAAGTACAGAGTTAGGCAGCATGAGAAAAAACAGTGGTGAAATGCTATATGACACAGAAGGGATACTAGACTCTTCGAAAGATTCTTTCAAGGAATTATTGGCAGGTGAAGCTGTACGGTACCACAACTGGGATACAAAACACGATACGTTAGAAAACCCAATTGAGAGAGTGTGTGCCTTTGAGGTTAGGGACATAATTGAGAATTTAAAAAATAGTAAGGCTGTTTGTGTAGATAGTATCATCGCTGAAATGTTCAAATATGGTGCGACTATTTACTCCACAGATGCGCGCTTTTTGCCTGAGGTGATCGCTAGAGATTGATCAGAAACCTGGGTCGGAGCAGTGTTGCGGAACGAACGTGTAATTTAATAGATTAAATAAACATTAAAGTTCATTTTCAATACTCTTAACATATAACGTTAGAAAACTGCAAATTTTGCTTGAAAATTGAGTAAATTTTTTATTGCGAAGTTTTTGGTTTTGGATATTTTAGACCCTGAAGAAATTAAAAAATTGTGCGTTTGCGAGAGTAAATAAACACATACTAATTACGAGGTATTATTTAATTTATTTTTTAAGTTCCCTCAAAAATCTTAAGTTATATTTATATAAACTTACAAACAAGTGAATTTAAAAAATATATTGTTTCTTGAAATTTTTACTTTTTCGATATAAAAAATTATTTTCCAGCTAAAAGCATAATTTTTTGGAATTTTTGTTTTCGACTGAAAAAATTTGTTGTTTGAAAATTCAGAATAATTTTCTAAATTTTATCCTTATGTTATATTTTTGCATAAATTAATAATCTTGAAAAATGAAAACTTTCAAGGATATTATTTTACAGTTTCAACTTTTCTACTGCAAGAAGGCTATTGAGTCCAACACGTATAAAATGGATCGCTTTCAATGTGAATAAAGTAATTTTTTTCCATAGAAAGTATAACTTATTTATTGAGAAATTAGTTGTAAATTTTATGGAACAAAAAACTTGTTTGAAAATATTCTCGGTCGCGAATTTCATTCTTCGGAAATTTGCAAATTCGGAATTTTTATATTTCTGTAATTTTATAACTTCCGAAATTTTTAGTTTCAAATATTCTTTTCTTCCGGAATTATAGATTAATTATATTACATTTTTTTATTGAAAACATTTTCTTGTTTCATGTATTATTTTATATTTTATCATTTATTTATTCCATTAGCAAAAATATTCGAACGGAAACCGTTTGTTCCATATTCTCTTAATTCAAGGTAATTCAGTTTCCACGATAAGACATTTCCGTGTATACACATCTCATTTTTGAAAACAGCATATTTTTAGAAACCGAAGGTGAAATTATTTCTTTTGGCCTACTTTTATCTTTTCGCTATTTCTTTTCGCTTCAAATTGTTCGATGAATGTAACTATTATAATAATTAATATAATAATAATTGATATTATAATAATATTTATTGTAACTGTTTGCATAATTTATAATTTTTCGATAATGTATAAAAAACATATATTTTCAACTAAAATGATGAATCTTCAACTAAAAAAATGAATTCTCACAAAAAAAAAAAGAATTTCCAACCAAAAAAAATTTAATAATTTTTTCGCGAGAAAAAAAAAACAAATTTTTTAGGAAATTATATCCATTTGTTCAAGAAACAGTTTAATTTTGAACTGAAAAATGAATTTTCAACTAAATTGAGGAATCTTCAGTTGATTTTTTTAATTTTTAAATTCATTTTTTTGATTTAAATATTATCTCTTTTGTTGAAAATTTAAAATATTTCGTCAAAAATTAATTTTTTCAGTTGCAGAAAATTGAATTCAAAATATAGAAGTATCAAAGGAAATTTTAGATTCGAAAATTGAACTTTCGTTAATTAATTTTTTCGTACCTTGCATTATTGTTACAAAAATTTAATTGTTTTAATGGTAACGTTATTTTTTACGATCAAAACAAAAAATACGCGTATTATACAAAAATTAATAATAATAAATTTGTACATCTCGTTTGGGTGAGCAACGTTTTCCTTTCAATTTTTTTTCTAACTTTGTGTCATTTTTCCAACAAATTTTATTTTTTATTCCTGACGATATTTTTTACGATTAAATAGAAAAATACGCGTTCCATAAAAAAATTATTATTAACAAATTCCTAACTCGTTTTTGGATTAGGAACCTTTGATTCTCAATTTCTTTCTCTTAGCTGGTGTCGTTTGTCCAAAAGTTTGATTTTTGATCAATAATGTTATTTTTCATGCCAAATTTCTGTAGAGTTGATTTAGAATCGAAATTTGCACACAAAAAATCAAAGCGTATGGTGAAAAATGCAGTCGAACTACACGCATTAAACGTAAGAGAACAAGCGCGAAGCGCGCGGGAAAACCTGCACGCGCAGCACGTATGGGAACGCGATGAAAATTTGCCCGCGCATCGAGCAGATTGTTTTAGATAGGATTGGTATAGTAATGCCCAGCTAGGGGAAATTCCCGCCAGAAGAACATGTCCCGCGTCCACCACTATTTCTTCTGGAGAGCGGAAGTAGTGGTATAGGCGTGCAAAAATCTCTCCACCGCAACGACACGTTGCGTATCCAGGATGGCACGTGACGCTGCGGAGGGGAGATTCTCACACGCCTCTACCACCACTTCCACTCTCCAGAATAAATAGTGGTGACGCGGAACATATGTTCCCGGCGGGAATTTTTCCTAGTTGGGCGTGTTTGCTCTAGTATCTCCTAAAAAGATTAATTGCAGATTCCTAATTAATTACTGAATTGTCTGAAGTATTCTACTCACCAACAGAGTTGAAGAGAAATACTGAGGTTATCAGCAGAGTTAAGATGATGGTCCACATCATCCCAAAATATAGGGACCAATTTCTAGAAGATTTTCCTGAAACTTGTAGCTGATGAGGAGAGAAATAAGGGCTGGTTTTTGCAGTTTATATACTGAAAGCCGTTATCTTCTTTTGTTCCAAATCCTCGTTAAGACAGGACAAGGGCACGGCGTAAGGTACATGGTTTTTTTTATTGTATGCGTTAATTTTTCTCATGAGAATGGAATTATGCGTGATCTTAAAGCCTTCAGTTATTTGTCAATGGTCTGTACACTGCCAGAAAATTCTTGAAACGGCAAAAAAAATTAGAGCAATTTCGACATGAAACATACTAAACGAGAAAAAGCCTCGTTCAATTCTCAAAATTATCGTATCGGCTCGACCCGTTCCCGGAAGAGTATTAGTTTAACCAGGCGAGGTCAAGTACATTTCACAGAAGTCAAATAACTTGTTTTTTTATTCTCCTCGTTATCAATGACAGTGAATGTTCACGATTGATTTATTCTAAAAAACCGTTAAAGATATAAAAAAAGATTGATATTAAGACAATCCGAACTTCATTTAAAAGTTGATATTGATCATATTCACCAAGAAGAATCAATAAAGTTGAAAATTTATTCCTTTGGTTAAAAATTTAAATATTTTCTTGCAACTATGTTTTTCAAAATTAATTTTCACTTTACTTTAAATTCGAAATTAGAACAGAAGTTTGTCATGGTCGAGTAATTAATACCTTCACAGAGATAACGTTGGATCCAAAAGAATATATTTTTCTCCTAATTGTGAGAATTTCTCAATATAATCTCTTCCATGATATACATACACATATACTACCATCAAGTAGATAAGAAAATCTTCGGCTCAAAGCTATTTTGGTTGTTTTAGCGTTATCTTTGCATTTTTAATTAAAAAAAGATTCTCTTACAACCAAAAATGTAATAGTTACATTCTAATTTTGAAAAATTAAGTCTCAACCAGAAAAAGTGAATTTTCAATAAATACTTAAATTTCCTACTAAATAGATGGAGATTCAACCAAAGAGTTTAATTTTCCGATAAAAATTAATTTAAAAAAAGACCTGTGTTTTGAACCAACGAGCTGGATTTTTAGTTAGGAAAATTAGTTTGCAACAAAAGAAATCGACAAATTCGAATTATTTTTAAACAAACCCATTTCCTCGGAACCGCTTATCGCATTACTTCAAGGACATGGCGCTAAGGCCACTCAGCCGTGCTTCGGCTTCCGATTACTAGCCATTTTGGCATTTCACCTCTTTACGCCCAACCAGGATACACGCATCGTCCTCAGCAGTGTTGTGGTACCACACAACGGGCTCGTCTGCCTTCGGCATCCTGTTTGGGTATATTGGGGTGAGCCGCGCTCCCTTAAGGGTTCTTCACTGAAGCGGCCTCCCGGAATGCCCTGCACCTCATCGTCCCCAGTTGGTGATCAGTCCGGTGATTCCCATCTTTGGTGGCGCAGACGTAGCACTGCGGTGTACCTTCACACGCCGCAGCCCAATGGCCCTCTTTGCCACATCTTCTATAGGCTCTTGTCCTGTCTGATACACCACAATTCGCTGCCACGTGACCAAAGTCCAGGCAGCGAAAACATCCTTCCTTGACCTCTTCAGCCCTGCCGTCCGCTGCAGGACCCACCTCTATGAGGATTTCTCTTTTCCGAGTCTCTTGGACAACCCTGATTTCAACACCAAGGGTGTCCGGTTTCACCTTCTTCTTAAGGTCCCTGAGGACCTTAGCATAGCCCAAACTCTGAGCCGGTTTTATTAAGACCGCCTCGGGTCGAGCTCTTCTCTTGAGCTCCTCAATCTTGGAGGATGTGGGTGCGGCTGAAATCGGCCCTGCATTATTCTTCCTTGGAGTTGAGGACGCTACTGCAGTAGTGCGCGTCTTCGGCTTCTTCGTCGCTTGTTTGAAGGATCCAGCCTCAATGGGACTCAGAGTGGACTCCCTCTCCCGCTTCCTATGATGTTGAGTGGGAGCTTTCACAGTTTCTTCCGTCTGAGTTCCCGTTTGGCTAGTCTCTTTCGCCGCTTCGCCCATCTTGCTCGTATTTTCCATCTTCCTATATTTGTGCACGACCTTTCTTCCAACATGCTCAATCGCACCTTGGTAGGAAGATTCAGCGTAGCCTATGCTCATTGCCAGCTCTTTTATTAAAAGCTGTGCCTCATCCAGTCAATCCCTGATAGGCATGAACATGTTACGCTTTGTGCTGGAGAAATCTTGCATATTGTCCAACACATCATCTAAATCCACATAGATATTTCGAGCCTGCTCCAACCTTTCCTCTCCATACGTTCGATCTTGTCTGGCCCACGACTTTTTATTGCCGTCCAGCACTTCCACCACATCAAATTCTCCTCCCAACTCCTGACACGCGCTTCTGTTCAAATTTTTGTTCGACGCCATCTTGTTCCCACGAGTAGCTAGGGAAGAAAAGGTCTACCCCCGCAAAGCCCCGCATGCGGGGGTAAGGTCTGTATACTCTAGGAGGCTACCTGGTATTCTAGAGACACCGTTTACGACGCCACACCCTGGAGCCATGCAGTCTTCGGCACGGTTGTTAACGCCTTGACTTGGGGGTTTTTCCTTCGGGGCCATCCCTGGACCATTGTCATTCTTGGAGTAACTTTTAACGAGGTATCCAGTGGTAACCTTGAATTTGACCATGAGATTGATATTCAAGGTCATTTGCAGGTCAATTTTTTCACATTCAGCGTTACTCAGGAACAACGACGTTGACGTAACAAAATCTGTTCCCTTTGGGGTGCTTGATTTACATGAGTCCCCTTGCCTCTCACAATCAGGGTACTTTGTCGTAATTCATCTAAATTTTGGGGTTTTGTTTTGAACACCCGATCCTTCAGATAACCCCAATAAAAATAATCTAGAGGCGTCGAATCAGGCGACCAGCTGGCCATTCAATTGCGCCCCTCCGTCCTATCAACCGATCAACAAATACCTCATCTAAGTAAGCACGAACGTTTCGTTCATAGTGAGCAGCTGCACCGTCCAGCTGTAACCATATGTCTTCCAAGTTGTCTTTGGCTATTTCTCTGATTGCAGGAACTATTAAATGTCGAAACGTAGCTTCATAGCTTTGAGCATTTAAGTTATCATCAATGCAGAATAGTCCTATAATTCTATTGTTAAGTATTCCAGCCCAAACATTTAATTTCTGCGAATACTGCGATTCGTCTTCTCGCATTCAGTGAGGATTTTCATCTGCCCAATATCTGCAATTCTTTCTATTCAAAGTTACATGAAGTTGGAAAGTTGCTCCATCTGAAAACGCTATGTTTGATGCAAAGTTAGGATCTTCAACTATGCGTGCCATCATGTCTTCAGAAAACTCAACGCGACGACCGAAATCGTCTTCATTCAACTTGTGAACCAGTTTCGCTTTAAATGGATAGAATTTCGCTCTTTTTAGTACGTTGTGTACAGAAGATTCACTTATTTCATGCTCGTGAGCAGCTCTGTGGATGAAATTATGCGGATTTTCAGTAAATGATAACAAAACACCTAGTGACTTCTCCTTATTTGTTGCTGAGCTTGGTCTGCCTGATCTAGGTTGATCTCTGACAATGCCAAAACTATTGAACCTACTAACTGTATTTTGAACGGTCGAGAATGCAATTCGAGTTCTACCAACCCAAAATGTTTCATTGAAAACATTTATTACTGTCGTGAGAGATCCTGCCACTTGACCCCAACCTCTCATCAGAAGAAGTGTTATTCTTTCTCTTTCAGTGAGGCGTTGCATTTTGATTTTACGGACTAGTGCTTACTCAAATTTCAATCAGAATCAAGAAGGTTAAGCTTATAATGTGGATAAACGTTTAAAAAATGAAAATTGTAATCTGGTATTTTTACGTTAATGCTCCACCTCATTTTTACATATCAACCGACCCAGGTATGGGTTACCGACCCATACCTGGGCTTGTAGCTAATTCTGTATATTCTCGAAATGAGATTTATTTGTTTAAAGTACAAATTTTGTTCCACTCACATGATATTGATACTTGTTATCCGTATCATATTTTTCATTGATAATATTCCTATAATTTTAATTTAAACTTATAGTTTTTAATAAGCAAATACATATTTTGTTTGATTTGTTTACTCCTACATTGGTAGATTTAACGAGATATCAAAAAAGCTTATGCCATGTAAGAGAACACATGGCTAGATGTTTGAAATACAGATAACATGAGATTTTGGAGAAGACAAATAGAAGTTTTACTTATCTTCACGAATTAGTAGCAAGGAGACCATGTTATATTTAGATCAAAATGTCTTAATTTTTTGGGATTTCCAATTCTAAATATCCTACTGCTGTAGTTTGAGATTCAAACTTAATAATCTTAGATCGAAATAGTTGGAATTGTAAACGGAGAAAATTGTTTTTCGAGTATAAACCGATTTGAATTTTCACGAATTTTCTATTCTTATTTTAGACTTTGGCTGCAGCCAGGGGAAAAATAATCACATTTCATGAGTGAAATTTAAACACTTCGACTTTTTCCCCAATGTCTTCTTGAAGATTTAAGGAAAGCGCCTTATTTTGGTGTGATTGGAATTTTGTACGAAAAATATATTAAAACAGCAATACGTACCCCTTCTTGTTACTTCAAGAATTTTCTAACAATGTTCGCGATATTGAAAAATGGCTTATTACTTTATGATCTCGCAATATTCCACACACGCAAAAAAATTTGCGCAAGCATTTGAAACGTTATAAACTTTACGATGTGTCCCTCTCCTGTATTCACCATAATTTGAAAAAAAAACCAAGATGACGGCTTCAGTATATAAACCGGCAAACTCGGCGTTCATGTCACTCTTCATCAGCTACAGTCTTCAGGGAAATCTTCTATAAATTGGCCTTTCTATTTTAGGATGATGAGGGCCATAATTCCAACTCTGTTTATATCCTCAGTATTCTTCTCTCATTCTGTCGGTGAGTACAATAATCAAAAAATATAATAATTAATGAAAATGTGTTAATTCATCTTTGAAACCCTAATAAAGTGCATTGATAAATTCATTCATAAATTGGCACAAAGAAAAGCGAAGCAGGACGTCGGGAGAACCTG
>CAKNXH010055479.1:0-34173 GCA_932178445.1 Andricus quercusramuli
AGTTTTGTCGCCTTTTTTAAAGATGGGAATAACGATAGAGGTATTCCATTCTTCCGGCATGCGTTCTGTTTTCCGAACTAGGCGTATTATTTTCATAATTTGTCTTGTTATTATTGTTATTTTTCAACTTCTTTATAGCCATTTTGCTTCCTCATAGAGGAAGCTTTGTAATGGTAACATTTTTCAAATTTTTTAAATTCATTTAATTGAACCCTCCCTAATTTAAAAATGTCTAATACAATGTTCTAAGCAATTGTCCGGATGTGTGTGTGTGTGGATGTGTGGATGTGTGGATGTATGGATGTGTGGATGTGTGGATGTCACGCTTTTTTGTGAACACGATAACTAGAAAACCGTTGCAGATAAATTGATGAAATTTGGAGAGCTAATTTTCCTCACTAATATCTTGAAACTGACCGAAGGATTTCAAAAAATATGTATTGCATTTTTTTCTAGCACTCAATAATATTTTAAAAATCGGTTTTTTATAGCAAAACTTTTTTCATTCGCATAATTCAAAGTTGATGCAAGAATATAAAAGATGCCTTGGTTCGGGACGAATCGATTGACCTATAATATCAATACATTTCATTGAAGAGTAGGGAAGTTATGGTAATTTATATATTTTGAAAATCGGTTTTTTATAGTAAAACTTTTTTCTTTAACATAATTCAAAGTTGATGCAAGAATATAAAAGATTCCTTGTTTCGAAACGAATCGATTGACCTACAATAATCATGCATTTTATCAAAGAGTAGGGAAGTGATCGTAATTTATATATTTTGAATATCGGTTTCTTATAGTAAAACTTTTTTCATTGACATAATTTAATGTTGATGTAAAAACAGAAAAGATGTGTTGATTCGAGTCAAATCGATTGACCTATAATATTAATAAATTTTATCAAAGAGTAGGGAAGTTATGGTAATTTATATATTTTGAAAATCGTTTTTTTTGTAGTAAAACTTTTTTCATTAACATAATTCAAAGTTGATGCAAGAACAGAAAAGATGTGTTGATTCGAGACGAATCGATTGACCTATAATATTAAGACATTTTATTGAAGAGTATGGAAATTGTGAAATTGCATAATATTTGAAAACACGGTTTTTCATACTAAAACCTCTTTTCAGTAACATAATTCAAAATTGATGCAAGAACGGAAAAAATCTCTTGATTCAAGGCAAATTGCTTGATCTATAATAATAATAATAATAATAATAATAATACACTTTAGTCATGTCCAAAGAACTACAGGCCCATAGCTTGTTTAAACACCAGCTACAAGCTATTCACTGGCATCCTCAAAGAGAGGATATTGACATCTATCGAGCCGGTATGGAGTGCAATAGTCGAACAACGTGGATGCAAGAGAGGGCTGGCTGGTTGCAGGGAGAACCTGTTAATAGACAGGTGTATTACCCAGGACTCGATCAGGTATCGACGCAATCTGTCCATGGCTTGGATTGATTACCGTAAGGCATTCGATAACACGAACCATGAGCTTCTTATCAAGCTCCTTGAGTGCATGGAGGTGCATCCAAAAATAGTGAGATACATAAAAGAGCTGATGCTCTTGTGGCGGACAAGATTTGTCATAACATCTGACAAAAGACAAGTGACTACAAGCTTTGTCACTTATAAGAGGGGGGTCTTTCAAGGAGACTCTCTAAGTCCGATACTTTTCTGCATTTTCCTCTTGCCTCTATCTATTGTGCTCCGAGGCAAAAGCTCTGGATACCTATGTGGCCCGCCGAGCAGAAGAGAATATAAGGTCAACAACCTTTTATACATAGACGACCTTAAACTCTTTGCTTCCTCAAAAAAGGACCTTAACATCCTTGTAGATACGGTAAATAGGTATTCTACAGCGATTGGCATGAGCTTCGGACTGGACAAGTGTGCCTGCGTCCACCTACACCAAGGAAGACTAGAAACTACATCATCCAGTGACGATCAGGATGTTCAACTCATAGGCGGAAATACCATTCAACATCTTGGTATTGGAGAAACATATACATATCTTGGAATACCGCAAGCGGAAACCCAAAATGTGCATAACTTGAAAACGGCCCTTGGAAAAAGGTATCGCCAAATTCTCAGAAAAATTTGGGCTTCCGAATTATCTGGAAAGAATAAGATCCAGGCGACCAATATGCTGGCCGTTCCTATACTGCTCTACACGTTTGGTGCAGTAAAATGGAACGTCGATGAGTTAAAACAACTTGATCGAAGCACACGCAAGATGATGACAATTCAACGAAGTCTTCATCCTAGATCTTCTGTACCTCGAATACATCTCCCTCGCGATAAAGGAGGTAGAGGATTGCTAAGCTTAGAGTGTCTTCATCGAAGAAAGGTTCTGGCCACGCAAGATGATGACAATTCAACGAAGTCTTCATCCTAGATCTTCCGTACCTCGAATATATCTCCCTCGCGATAAAGGAGGTAGAGGATTGCTAAGCTTAGAGTGTCTTCATCGAAGAAAGGTTCTGGCTACAACCTGTTCAGTTCTAAAAAGCACGGATTCCCTTATTCGACTCGTACATCAACATGAGGTCGCCAATGCTGCGGTGTTTCTATACCATGCAACAGATAGGGCCGCAGAGGAGCTTGACCTCCCGTTTGATTCCAGCGACATTACACATGGCCTAGCATCACTAACACCTCTGGTGCTCAAAAGTCGTATACAGCAAGCAGAACATACGCTTCTACTAAGAGAACATGCTGAGAAACCCCTCCATGGTAAGTTCTACGGCATCCTACGTAGAGAAGAGCTCTCGATGGGTCTGACCAACATGTTTCTCAAGTCTGCTGGATTGAGATCGGAGACCGAGGGATTTCTTTTTGCCTGTCAAGACGGCGTTATAGACACCTTAGTTTACCGCGAGCGCATAATGCATATACCTGTACGCGATACCAACTGCCGAGCGTGCAAGCTAGAGCCCGAAACACTTGGACATGTTCTCAGTGGATGCTCTAAATATGCACGCTGCGCGTACATAGAGAGACACAATGCAGCTCTAAAAGTGATATATTACCATCTTAGGCATTTCTATGGTGTTGATCTATTGCCCGTCTTGCCATACGCCCAGGGGGAACTCGAGTCAGTCGTGGAGAATGATCAGTGTAAGATCTACTGGAATTTCTCATTCTCCACCACTCAACGTATCAGTGCTACGAAGCCTGACATTGTCCTCCAAGATCTGAAGAACAAGATCATTTACGTGGTTGAATTCTCGGCACCAGCCGATGGTAATATCACGGCAAAGGAGGGAGAAAAACAGGCGAAATATCAAGCACTTCTTTTCGAGCTGAGTAAGCTGTACCAAGGCTACAAAGTCCATCTTATAATTCTCATAATCGGCTGCCTTGGAGGTATGAAAGCTTCATTTATTAGCCAACTCAACAAGATTCCGGCTTGCCAGCGTCAGGCTCATTTCATCGCGAACCGGATGCAAAAGGCTGTTCTCCTGGGATCACTCCATCTGGTCCGTCAACACTGTTCCTCTTAAATTCTACAAAGATTGGTAGCTCTAAAAAAGTATCCAGAGGTGAAACCTTCATCTCCAACTGTCTTGTCTGCCGCATAAGGTCATCCGCGGCTAGAGACCTGACTCCAAGGAACAGTGTTGCCCGATGTTATCACGCGTAAATTTCCCGCTCTTGCTTACCTTCTAGGACAGAAGGAGCAGAGGCGGATGACGTACACGTTCCAGTAGCTTTGGGATTGGTTTCTTTAAGGAATCATGATCGAAGCTTCCGGAGCCTACAACTTCTCTAACCACTTTATTGAAGATTAGGGAAGTTCTGCTCATTTATAATATCTGAATCATTAGTTTCAAACAAAAAAACTTTTTTCATCGACATAATTTAAAGTTGATGCTTGAATAGAAAAGACTTTTTGATCATAAATTTTCAAATAGAGTAATATTATCACAGTTTTTGTGAAGAAATCATAAAGCTGGGAAAGGGATAGGGTGCGACAGAACTTTTCCTTTCCCTTTTCCAGCTCAAAAAATTATTATTTCGAACCCAAGATTTGATTTGTCTGATATGTCTTTTTATTTAAAACATTTTTGTATTATTCTGTAATTTCTCACTTTTGGTAAATTTCTATCTTTAAATTGAGCAAAATGAAGACTTCGGTTTGTCTATTATTGAAAAAAATATCTAATGCTTCCTCTATGAGGAAGCAAATACATTTGCTAACGGGAAGCAAAGTGCTCGTGAAATGAGCACCATATAATTATAAATACAAACAAAGTGGAAACACTCGAGATCGAATTCACAGCTAGTTTATTTCTATATCAGCAGGATCATCAATTAATAGATCAGCAGTGTGGATTTCGCCGAGATTACCTTCAACGGGGGCTTCGCGTACATTTAATAGTTTATCGAAATAGTCTTTCCATAAATTCAGTCTCTCTGTCGCATCGGCTACTAGATTGCCATTTTCGTCCCTCATTACTTCCGTTCTACTTTGAAAGCCTTTCCTTATGAAATTTATTCCCCTGTACATCTCGCGCGGGTTATTCTGTTTATTATGCGTTTCTATTGCTAGTATTTTATTCTTTTCCCACTCCCTTTTCTTGGATCTATAGAGCCTATTTGTACTTTTACTAATCTCGAGATACTTCTTATGTGTTTGATCGCACTTATTTTGTAAACTAATTAGTCTGGCCTTCCAACGTTTTTCAGACCCGAGTTTGCACTCTTCGTCAAACCATGGCTTGCTTTTTGTTACTTTCTTTAAACCTATCGTAAGTTTCGCGGCTGTCTTTACCGCCTTTTTTATATTGCTCCACAGGGTTTCCGGATCCTCCTCGCAATTATTGTTATCGTCTCTCTGTCCTTGGAGAGCGTCAAAACTGTTAGAAATCTCAACTTGATAATTTAATGTTTCTGTTGCTGTTTTGAACTTATCTATATTGAAACGAACTGTTGGCTCTGTGCGGCTTGTTTTCTTAGTTATCGCTAGCCTAGATCTTATTTTTACTATCACGAGAAAATGGTCTAAATTTAAATCCGCTCCCCTATACGATCTTATATCGAGAATGTTTGTATGACGTCTTCTGTCAATTAGAACGTGATCGATCTGATTGTGAGTGTTAACATCTGGTGATCTCCAGGTGGCCTTATGTATATTTTTATGCTTGAAATATGTGATTTTGACAACAAGGTTCTTTGAAGCTGCAAAGTTTATTAGTCTAGTTCCATTCTCGTTACTGACGTCATGCAGACTTTCTGATCCTATTGTAGGCCTATACATCGGTTCTTTTCCAATTTTCGCGTTGAAATCTCCCAATACTATTTTTGCGTCAAAAGTTGAGAACTTGTCAAAAACCTGCTCGATTGTTTCGTAAAAGAGATCTTTAGTGTCTTCGTCTTTGTCCTCGGTGTGGCAGTGCACATGGATAAATACCTGTTTGTTGAAAATACCCTTCAGTACAATGTATGATAACCGATCGTTAATGAATTGCATGTCGATAACCGCTTGCGAGATTCGTTTACTAATAAGAAAACCGGTCCCCAGTGCGCGCCCCTTAGCTCCCCCATAGTGAAAAGCATAGTTATCCTTAGAAATTGACGCGAAATCGCCCGGCCAGCAGGTTTCTTGAAGTGCTATTAAGTCAGTTTTGTATTTATTTGCTATCCCAATGAGTTCGCTAAATCCGCCAGTATTTAGACTACGCGCGTTTAGAGTTTCCACCCTTAGATCTTTAACTGTAGTTTTTTGTTTTTGCAAGTTAGCCATGGTAGTTTCAAGATAATCCGCACGTTAGGATCCTATTCCGATCGTAGGTGAGTCCACTGTCCCAGGAGTGATAACCCCCATACCTCCCTAGGTCTAAGTATGGGAGCTTTCCGACTCTGACAAGGACCATGTCAACTTGTCGTCAGACACATTACAGTTTCATCGTATCCTAACGTCCCCCTGCAAGGCAGCGCGCCTACTGGCATCAATACCCCTTTGGCCCTATACAGGCGAATCATTCCACACATCCCTTGCGGGCAGTGTCATCGCTGCGGTGTCCAATGGGCAGCAGGATTTTTCCCTTACAAGATTTTTAGTTTTGGTTCGGGTTGTGTTTCTAGGTGGGTACACGCTGCACCTCGGCCTGCCAGGGCCCACCCATTGCGTATGAACGTGAATGGGTGGGTCCTCCCAAGCCACGGTCATCGTGTTTTCTACCAGTGCTAGGCCAACATCTTAGGCTGGGCTCACCACACCCACGACTGGTTCCTATCGTCTGTCCGCGGCTGCTTATTCTTGTATTCGCGTGGGAAAATATAAAATCCAAATTTCGAGCCAATAAGCGATTCAGAATACAGGGAAAAATCTCAAAAAGGAATTATAAGTTTTGAAAAGTCCTAAAAAAATTTATTTTGTCCATTCTTTGATAGGATTTGTCATTTTAGTTTCATTTATCGAAAATACTATGGAAAAATAGAAAATCCAAAATTCGAGCCAAACGATTCGAAATACAGGGAAAATCTCAAAAAGGAATTATCAGTTTTGAAAAGTCCTAAACAAATTTATTTTAACCACTTTTTTTTAAATTGTCATTTTAGTTTTATTTGTTGAAAATACTGTGGGAAAATAGAAAACTCAAATTTCGAACGCGAAGCGCGCGACTTGACTGACGTGCGCTAAAACCTGCTAGTGAAACGAGGTATGCGTCCAGTCCAACAAGAAATGCTCACGCAGGGAGCCGATTTTTTAAACGTTGAGTTCAATTGTTAACTATTTAAATTATGATTTTTAGTTAATATGGATAATCCAAAAACCTTTTACTTTGAAAAAATTCAACTTTTAAGCGTAAGTCTTGAATGCAAAGAATTTGAAATTTCAGTTTTCAAGAATGAAAAATTGTAATTTTTGGATAAAAAAACTTTTGATTTGATCAACTGTAAATATTACTTTATTGGCAGAAGTTTAAATTGAAGTATACTTTGAGTATCAAAGAGGGGACAACAATTGATTTAACCAGACAAATTTTCACGTGTCAAATTTAACTGTTTGAAATCCTTAGTCGTTGAAGAAATATAAACTCCCGAGTTTTTTTATGGAATATTCTCAATTCGGAAATAACTTCAAAATAATTGATCCAAAACTAAGGGCTTTCATTCAATTTCAAATTGTAATCGAGTATTGTTTCACTCTAAAATATTCCATTTTTAACTCATGCAATTTCAAATTTTTTGGAAAAAAAACCCATTATTTAATTAGTAGCAATATTTGACTATTCATTTCAAACCAGGAATTATAAATCATACATTTAAAACAGTGCAGTTTAAAATTGAATTGTTTGAAATAGAATGCCTTCAATTCTTAAAATTTGAAAGGGTTAACTTTGAGCTTTGCAATTTTAATCGTTTTATTTTAAACATTTTTAAATTGTGTGTGAAATTGAAGAAATTTGATATATACTTAACATTGACATTTTTTAAAAATTCGGATAAGTTGAATAGATATTTAGAAGTTCTGAAGAGATTCAATTTTTATTTTAGAAGATATGTAGAAGTTTTGACAAAATTTTGAAAATAACTTAAAATTTGGAAAGATTTAAAAATTTTTTAAAAATGTACATTTTCATATTTCTTGTTTGAAAATGATTAAAATTATATAATTTTGAAAACTACAAATTTATTGATTCATTCTTCGATTTAGACTATTTAGAGCATTGCAAATTCTAACGTGGTTTTATCCTTTTTTTACAATTAAAAATTCTGTAATTTCAATGCTTTGTATCTGGAATTTCTTTAATTTGTAAAATTTATAATTGGAAACTTCACTTTTGATTTTCTAAATAATCAAAATTGAAGAATTTTCAATTCCAAATCTACAAAATTGAACTATTCAGAAAAAAATGTTCCAAATTATACACTATTGAAATAGAAATCTTAAAACTTGAATAATGTGCAATTCTATATTTTTAAAATTCAAGAATTTTCAATTCCAACTCTAATATTGTAAAACTTTGAATTGTACATTTTTGACATTGAAGAGTTTTTAATTTTTTTAATTTAGAATAAAAAAATGTAAAATTTAAATCTTGAAAATTGAATAGTTTGCCATTCTATACATTCAAAACACGAGAATTTTACATTGTAACTGTCAACCTGAATATACTTCAAATTTAAATCTTTAAAAATAAACAATTCAAAGGAAAAGCATTCAAAATTCTTTAATTTTCTATTATTCACATTAAATATTAAATATTAAATTATATTTAAATAATATAAATTGCAAAGATTTAGATTGAAAGAATTTCAAATTGCAATGGTTAAAATTAAAGAATTTTTTATTGTAAATCTTCAAAACTGAACTATTCTATTGAACAGTTTTTAATTTTAAAAATTTGCCACTGAAAGTTATACGAGTATTAAGTTTTAAAATTAAAGTTCTGTAATTTTGATGATTTAAATTTGAAATTTCATCAATTTGGAAGTTTTAAAATTTAAACCTCTTGACTTTTGAGCTTCAAAATCACCACAATCTAAGCATTTTCATGTATACATATTTAAAATTGAACAATAATTTCAAACTACAAATAGTTAACATCAGAGAATTTTCAATTGTAAATGTTCAAAATTGTTCAACTTTAGACATCTTAAAAATTGAATTTTCTTAATTGTAACTTTTCAAAATTGTAGAAATTTGCATTTTAAATTTCTAAAACTAAAGAGCATTGTAATTTTGAAATTTTATGCTGAAAAATTATCAAGCCTTAAGTTTTACAATCAAAAATTTCATAATTTCAATGCTTCACATTTGGGATTTCTTGAATTTAGAAGATTTGTAATTGAAAACTTGAGTGTTGACTTCTATAATCATTAAAACTTGAGCATTTTTATTTAAACATCTCTGAAATTCAAGAGTTTTCAATTTTAAATCTTCAAAATAGAAAAACTAAAAGTTACAAATCGCAAAAATTGAAGAATTTTTTATTCTAAATGTTAGAAATTAAAGAGTTTTTTATTTTGACAAGTTACAATTAAAAATATATATCATTTTGATGATCTACATTTGAAATTTATTCAATTTGGAAGTTCAGAATTGAAAATAAGAGAATTTTTAGGGCCGACTGAAAAGTTCCAAACAATAAAATTCTCTACGCTGTAAAATTTCCGAATTATAAAATTCTCTGATTTGAAAATTTCCAAAGAATAAAATTGTCGACAAAAAATTGCTAAATTATTGAATATCCGAACTAGAAAGTATCCGAACTAGGAAGTATCCGAACTGCACCAATTAAATTTTTTATTAATTTATAAAATTAATTAAATTATTACAATGAAAATGATATTACAATTAATTTCTTTTATAAAAAAATGCTTTAATTGTTTATATTCGGAAACTGTAATTCGTGAATTTTCTAGTTCGGGTATTTTATAATTCGGCAATTTTCTGTCGGGAATTTTTAAATTCGGTAATGTGTTATAAACAATTTTAAGTATCAGGGCCTGAAATGTTTCAAATTTTGGACAAAACACCTTTTTGTATGATTAAATTTGAAACGCTTTCAATTCTGAACATTTCAAGTGAAAATATTGCATTTTTAACAAAATAGTAGATGGCCTTTTAACAAAATAGTTGAATTCCCAACAAAGAAAGTTTTTTCAGTTACATTTTTCAACTCATGTTTTATTTTTAACTAAAAAATATGAATTTATAAGCCAAAAGGATGTATCCCTGTCAGTAATTGTCACAAATGGTCAGATGCTCTGACGATTTCTGAACACCCTGTCCACTTCTAACGAGTCTGACTATTTCTGAAGATATGCTAATTCACATCCTATCAGGCAGCTTATTGTCTAGGACCGCTGGTATGCCAACCGAAAAGCATTACAAATTAAAAGTAAATTTCTTGAATGTTGCATCTGTGGGTAATTGTCAAATTGAAGGCAAACTTGAAGTCCCAATAATATAACATTAACTTAGAAGCTCGTGCCAATTTTTTTTTAATTTTAATGAACACATATTACCATCCTCTACAAAATGGGCAGTTCCTTTTTTTCATTTCTGTTCCTATTTACTTTAATTCAATATAAGAACACCCGAAACGTCATTGCCGTACGGCGTCCCAACCTCACTTTGCACAAGGATAAACTGATTTTCTCCGTTTTTTTAGACAGTAACCTGAAAAACGCTTAACGTATTAAATTTTGTAAACTTCACATGAACATAAATTTAATGTATGCACATTTTTTTAATTCAAATAAATAATATTTTAAAAGCCTTGATGTCTGTCCCTCAATTTTTTCCATTTCAGAAGTCATTACCGTACGTCTGTTTTTCTAGTAAAATATTGAAGTTACAGTTGAGTAATAAATACAAAAATATTAGGCGTATTGTTTAATACAAGTTTTTATAAAATTGAGCTTAAAATAATAACTCTCTTTACTGTGAAGCCGATATTAAAACTGAAAAGTGCATCTTGACAACAAAAACGTCATTACCGTACGTGCGTTAAAAACCATTTTCGGAGTGAAAAAAATTTATGAAAACAATTCCGTTACTTGCTTGGTGGTGTTTTCTTTCATAAGTAGGTGACTTTTGATAATTGAAATTTGTTATTTTTTTATAAACAATAAAAAAGGTTAAACTTTAATATTTTTCTCGCATCATTACCGTACGGTACAATAGAACAGCGTGCGACTGATTATATGCGCGTGCCCATGGATTCATTATTATTTCTTATTTTCATAACTGCCCCTTCTGGATTTAAAATAGTTACATGTGATAAGATCAATTTCCGTTATGAAATATTTAATTCCTAATAATAATATGATTGCCACTGTAGGTGCTGAAATTTGCCTACAATTTGACAATTACCCATATACAGATTCAAAAGTTAGAAATTCAGAATCTACGGGTTTCGGCGATATCATGTACCTAAAAATTTTCCTAAAAAAAAAATTAAAAAAAAAATTGATTAGCATTTCGAACTCGAAAGTTCATTGCCTCACTACCCGATTCGGGTAGTGTTTCTAGGTGGATAAATACTACCAGTGTGGGTCCACCACACCCACGACGGGCCAACAACACGCAGTATTCCCCGAACGGTCACCCATCCAAGTAATAACCGCGCCCAACACTGCTTAACTTCAGTGATCTAACGGGAACTGGTGTTTTCAGCGTGGTTCCTAACAAATTAAAAATTATGCTAAATATAATGTATCTTGCAAAGAGAAATGACGGCCATTCTAAACATCCTTTAACACAACAGAGCAAAACATTTGAAAATAAATGAAATTTGGAACAAATGTTTAAATTTTTCACTAAAAAATATCAGTTGTTAACAAAAAATGGAATAATTAAACTTTTAGTTGGAAAATGAATTTTCAATTAAAACTGTGGAATATTCAATTGGAATAAGTTAAATTTTCAGTTGAAAAATTACTTTCCACAAGAAACTAACATCCTAAAAAGAAAAACTAACTTTCAAAAAAATAGTTACATTTTCAAACAAAGTGATGAATTTTCAACTACAATTGTAAATCTTTATCTGCAATAATTGAATTTTGAATCAGAAAGATGAATTTTCAACTGAAATGATGAACCTTTAACTAGAATAGTTGAATTTTTGACCAAAGATATGAATTTTCAACTAAAAAAGATAATTTTTCAACCAGAAATTGGATAATTAAATTCTTAGTCAAAAAATTAATATTCAACCAAAGAGATAAATTTTTAATCAAATAGCTCAGATTTCAACCAAAGAAATTAATTTTGAATTAAAATGATGAATCTCCAACAACAAAAATTAATTTTTCACATAAGAGTTTAACTTTCGACCAAGTAATTTTATTTCCAATCTAGAAAAAGTGAATTTTCAATTAAAATGATAAATATTTAACTGAAATACTTGAATTTTTTTACCAGAAGATTAACTTGCAAAGAAACTGATAACTTTCAACAAAAAATCGATTTTTAACCAAATATGTGCATCATCAACGAAATAGTTGAATTTTCAATTAAAAAAGACACATTCTCACCAAAATTGTTAATCAATTTTCAACCAAAAACGGACATTCAAATTTTCAGTTGAAGGAATTAATTTTCAACCAAACTGATGAATTTTTAACTAAAATGATGACTCTTCAACTGTAATAGTTGAATTTTATACCAAGAAGATGAATTTTCAACCATAAAAATTAATTTTCTACAAAAAAAGGCGAATTTTTCACAAAGTACATAAATTTTCAAACAACTAGTTTAATTTCTAAATAAAAAATATAAATTTTCAACCAAATAGTTAAATTTTCATCCAGCTTCTGAAATAGTTAAATTTTCAGTTTGAAACATGTATTTTCAATTAAGTAGTTACATTTTTAACAAGAGATCAATTTTTTCCAAGTTCCAAGTGAGGATCAGAGCAAAAAATTGCAGGAGGTTTTTCTTATAATGGAAAATAATAAAAATTCAATAATAAATTATGATTCAATCAGAGTAAACTGAGATAATCTGACAAATCTAGGATCTATAAACCGTAAATAAGTAAATAAATCCGCTACCTAATAAACACTCATATGCCCTGCGACTGTTCATAAAGTAGAAGTAACTTTTCTAAATTGACAAAAATGATTAAAATGATGAAAACTTGAATGTTGCCACGATCAGAAGTAAATTCCCGGTTTTTAAATTAAATTTCCGGTCATTTCCCGGGCAATAAAGATCCCAGTCTCCCGGTCAAGTGGCCACCCTGCCACCAAAATTATGAATCTTCAACAAAAAAATGTACGTTTAAGAAAGTGGTTCAACTTTCAACAAAATGGTTGGATTTTTCTGACTAAAAAAGATGAATTCTTAAGGAAAAATGTAACAGTTGATACAATAACCAAAAAAGATTTTAATTTAATATAAAAAACAGTATAATTCATTTAAAAATACGATTTTCCAACAAAATAGGTAATTTTTCAACCAAATTGTTGAGTTTTTATGCCAAAAAGACAAATTTTTACAAAACAGTTGCATTTTCAACCAGTTAATATGAATTTTTGACAAAAAAGTTATCTATCAACCAATTAGTTGAAGTGTCTACGAAAACAGGAAATCTTCAACCGAAAAAGACGAATTTTTAGCAAAGTAAGCACATTTCTAACCAAAAAGATGAATTTTCAAATAAAATTATGTATTTTAAAACAAAACGGTGGTTTTAAATCAAAACAATTAATTTTCTACAAAAAAATACGAATTTTCAACTATAATGATGAATTTTCAACAAAAAAATGAAGTTTTAACAAAAATTGTTCAACTTTTAACCGAATTTCGACCAAAGAAGATAAATTCTCATCGAAAAATGTAATACATAGTTCGATATTTCAACAAAAAAGATTTAAATTTTAATTTAAAAACTATCAATTTTAGCTAAATTGCATTTTTGATCAGAATTCATAATAATTCAATTAGTAGCCCGTTTTATACATTTTACATGCTAGCAAATTATTTTATTGTTATTCCCTAATTGTCCCGGCTCTAAAGAGCCAAATTTAATGAATTTTTTTAAATTTTTTACATTTTTCACAAGTTTTTGAATAATACAATTAATAAAATAATTGACTTCGTTATTTCGGGCAAAAAAATTAACCAAAAGTAACCTTTTCATCAAATAAGTAACTTTTTAGTAACAGCGGATCAAAAAAGTAACCCGTTCCGAGCCCTGCGTATGTGAAATAATAGCAAACTCTACATGGGGGTGAAGGCTTTGTTCACACACAGACAATGCTGACCGGCCGAACGGCCATTTTTCGTTAGGCAAAATTTCAAAGCAGACGCTTGGATGTGAGTAGTTTCGCTAGGCCGGTTCTGGAGTCACTCACCTGGTAAAGCAGTTATCGGCAAGTTACCGACAGTCGGTAACTCTGTCGGTAAGGTAGAGCACTGGCACGAATCCAGGAGCCAGCCAGCAAGGTGCATCACTGTTTCACCGACCGACTCTGCTAAAAGCTTCTTGTGTAGGTGGCTCTCGTGTGATCGGGGATTTCCCTGAATTCTGTACGTTTCTAGAAATTTCTAAGATTCTTATTTGTTAAACTTTCTAGAACATTCCAACTAGTCGGTAAACAACGATCGAAATTTCCAGAAAGCTGGAGCGAATTCGTGGTTCACTTCACGAGGTGAGTCCCTGCAATACCGATCGTGATACCCAAGATTTATTCAGATTGGTTCGGGATTCCCCTGAATTCAATAAGTTTCTCGAAACAAATTTGACTTATATGAGCTAGGGTACCCAGCAAAAAAGAAAGTATTGATACGAATTGAATTGAAAAGACTAAGACAACCTGCAAATCCCGCTTTGCGACAATAACGCATTGGACCTATGTGTCAATGCATGTAAATTCGTGAAGACGATATCTCAATTTTGAATCTTTCTATACGTGCAAATACACTGCAAAAGTCTAAAGTCAGCGAATACACTTCAATGCGTCAGCACGCAAACGCTTCAACAATGGTGAATGCGTCTGAATTCGTAGAGTAAAATACACACTTGAATTCGCCCCAATGCGTCGCGGCGAATTTCAGCAAGTGTTGATTTGAACAATTTAATCCGTAACAGGAAAACGAACGTGCAGGCCATATAGAATTCATTGTAAACGTTTAGTAAATTGTCTCGTAGCTCAGTGGCTGGTACTCTGGACTGATACACGAGGGATCGCTGTTTCAAGTCTCGACGCATGCACTCTTTATTAATTTTTTTCTGATTGACCTCGACCACGCATTCATACGAATTCACGCGCATTCAATTCGCAATGTCTCAATTCATCTAAATGCGTCTCAATGCGTTCGAACGAATCAGAAAACGGGATTCACGCGCATTACAAAAATGTTAATTCACCCCAATCCGTATCAATTCTTTCTTTTTTGCTGGGTATTCTCGAATTTTCTAGACTTTTCGACCTAATATTATATCTATAGGTAAAATGGTTATTTATCTAGTGTTAATGGAAATAAGATCGCGTGAAATTTGAAAATGAAGCCCAACGATATATGCCCAGCGCTGAAATTTGATTGCAACGCAACGATGATTGAATAAAGTCCGAAGCTGAAAATACATCCCAACGACGTCTGTAATTTTCCACAGCTGACAGCAAGCGATATTTGGTTTTGAGTTCAACCCAGCGATTTTTTTTTCTGTATTTATTAACGCCGGAAATAAAGGTACCGAATGAAATTTAAAAGCAGCTTAACTAATTCTGAACTAATTCTGAACTAATTTTTAACTAATTCTTAACTGAATGAATGGGTTTAAATAAATATTCACTCGATGTAAAATTAAAGGTTTGGTTTATTCAAGAAAAAGACTAAAACTAATCTCACAATGGAAAATCTTAACTTATAATGAGATAAAAGTAAACGTAGTTAAAACATAAATTCACAACGGGTATAAAAGTCTTTGAGCGTTGTCTTACTCAAGGAAGTATCCGTAGTATCAATACTTTCAGTTGTATCATCGTCGTTCGCTCTGCTTCCAGAGTAATGCCTGATGGTCGGCTCATCCCGAGGAGACAAGAACCAGGTCTTGAGAGCAACAGCATTTCGAACTGCACAATTTGCATTCCAGCATTGAACATGGTGATTGCATCTTATTGAAACTGTCCTGTGCAGTTTTTTTAGCGAAGGACAGCCCAGATCTTCCAAATTATACACATTTTGCACGTACTGGTCCAACCATTTTTTCTTTTTCAATCCTTTAACGTAGACTGCCATAGCGCCACATAGTGTATCTCGAATTACAAATCTCACTTCTTCATAGGGTATGTCACCGGAAGTCCATTCCAAGCCATGGTAATTGCGCGTCAACCATAAATTCTCACTCTTATATTTAGCAGGCAGGGAGTCCCAATAGTAGGGTGGTTCAAACAGGTAGACCACAGGTTGAGCGTTTTCCTGAAGAGGAATTATAGCCAACTCCTTGAAGACGAACTGGTTGATGGGCTTCTTGAAGCCTTCTGCGTCCACGATGAACTCTATATCGATGAAAAATGCACTCTTTTGCTGAAATCATCACTCTTTTATACCTTTTGTCCCAATCGCCACCACTGACATTACCCCCACTTCTGTCATTGCCCCCACCACTATCATCTTAAATCAACTTCTTTACACTACCACTCAGTGGCTGGTACTGAATAATACGGTCATGTATAATAAGACAGTAGACTGCAGTTTCAGCAGGGAAATTGTGTGCAGATTCAAATTCTAAACGAACGTCGACGGAGGCTTGTTTGAGAAACTCATTTTGTTTTGAGCAATCTATGACACTAAGAGGAGCGTACTCTTTGAAATCACTTTTCTTCAACATTGATTCAGGCTCTTTACCATAGAAGGCTGCCTGAAAGTTTGCATACATCTCATACAGTAGCGCAAACTGATTATGGCCAAAGTCCAGATTCAAACTGCCATACGGATAGTACTGTGAATTGAGGAACACCTTGACATTGGTTATATTGCAATGATCGAAGCGATTAGCATATCTGTCCCGCCTATCCTTTCTACCTGTCTGGAAACCCAGTATAATGTATCGTGGTTTTTCCAACTGAGTCGATGTTTTCACAGTCCATATATGTCTTGAGGTGGTGGGAAGCAGGGGTATCATCCACTCCACTTTATGAACTGTGATCTTAAATTGCTCTTCGTTTCCTGGCTGTTGTCGTGCCTGAACAATGGCATTTAAGTCATTGCGCGATCTTGTCAGGACAAGTTCATGCTTTGCGTTTACCACGATCTTTCGATAGTCTTCAGCAAATCCTAGGATCATACTGAGTGGGATAGTGACATCAAAGTACCCCTCATCATTAGTGAGACGTTTTGTTCCTTCCGGGATATCGAGCCATCCTGCATTCTCCATAAAATTAATTTGTCCAGGGATAAGTGAGACGTAGTTTTTTATGGTGCCAGTGAGACCGACATTCTTGCAACGATCAATCTCAATACCATTCAGTTCATAACGAACTTCATCAAACAGGTAGCAGATGGCATTGCTCACTAGTGTTGTAGCAGTAACAGATGTAACTGCATCAGGCCTTGTTAGCCTTCCATACACATGCAGTGAACTCTTACTGGGTAGTATACAAAAATCTTGATGCTAGACAGCAAGTCTAATTTCATCGCTGTTGTTCAATGATGATGAGGCATAAGGCTGATGTGCATGAATCTCATAGTGAGCTATAGACTCATCGAAGCTCACTGGTGCTTGAATGTTTAGTATTTCTTCCATTTTTGTTGCAACAATAGGAGATGATGAATATCTTGAATGGGCGCTTCAGTTTCTTTTTCCACGAGGTTTGATCTTCAGACCAAGCTGTGTCAGGAAGAGCACATTCTGAGGTGTTAGGGTCTTGCGTGCTGCTTGAGAACTGGCTCGCATTTGACATGTTGACGCTCTTATATAGACTCCTTTGCGATTGTAAACGATACCCATTATGATGATTTGATGTGTAGTCGTATTGTTATAACCTCTCCTCGAGAATTTACGAAATCTCCGTCCTGATCAACAATACGGAGCTGAATTTGATGTATTGTCTTCACGGCGATAGGAAGGTAAATGACGTGTGACGGTACTTCAACGATCTTATATCCTGGTGGTACAATAGGAAAAAATTCATGAATCGTGTGCTCTTTGCGATTGTTGATGTAAGCTCCCATAGTGATATTGCACTCCACTCGTAGAGCGTTGACTTTAGGAATAGCCACAGGTAGATCAGAAGTGTGAGTCTTATTGGCTTCGAGAATACGGGGTGTGAATCCCAACAATCGTCCAATAGAATCGTGAGGTTGAAAGTTCACTTTGCGATCACACTTTATCTCGCTGCGTAATGTGTTATTATTTGGCCTAATGTTTATTATAATGCCATCAATTGCTAGAGCCTTCTGGACGTAACTCTCAATATCTTCAATCTCATAGCTGCCAGTAGGTATAATCACTATTCGATCACCGACATATATTTTATTCTTTCCAGTGTCAACGTTAGGAATCGCATTTAACGTGAGTAATTCAACAAGTCCAAGGGCATAGTTCTTATGAGAAGAGAGTTCTATTGGTGGAAAATACTCTGCGTCTAGCACAGAAGAGTTTCCTGTTATCGTGAGAGTAAATGAGTCATCCATGATGACGTTCTTCTCTGTACTGACTCCATTCAGTTCATCACATACTCTTATATAGACAGTATTTATCTTCTATATGTAGCTGGCCACATAGAAATTTTAAGCACAAGTGTCCACATTCAAAACTGTCATAGTCCTGATATCTGTCATGATTGTACTTTATTAAGCCACCAACACCGAGGTAATCCACAAGATCCGATGGCGGACGAAGATTACCGAAACTATCAAAGTATAGGACAGTATCACCGATCTTTCTATAGGTTACCCAGTGGGTACCAGGGCCGCCACTATCATCAATATTGACAATAGCTGATTCAATTTTGTTAGGTCCCAACACTGGTAGTTGATTACGCATAAATACTCCACGAAAATGTGGAATCTTTAGAGCTTTAGCATACTTCAACAGATCGGTATCAGTGAGTGCATGGTGAGGTAGCTTCACTACAAGTTTTTTGACGCCGGTCTTAGACGAAGACCCTGTCCTTTTCGATAAGGTTTCATATGAAGACCTAATCCTTTTCTGTAGGGTTTTAGGTGTAAACCTCTTCCTAAAGCAACAGTCTCCATTGAATTGTTATGACGTTGAGCTTCTGCCAGTTGTTGCTTGGCTGCGCTAGCATCGTTTACCGCCTTAGCTACACCTGCTGCTCCACCAGTGAGAGCTCCAAGTGCACTAAGTCCAGCGAAAATTGGAATCAGTGGAAAAACACCACCAACCTTTGAAGGTATTGGCAGGATACGTGGATTATGGACTTGATGTTTATCACCTACGCTTTTGACAGCTTCCCGTGCGCCTCTGATTGCAGACTTGATGGCCACTTTTGCATCACTACTTCGTTTCATTGCCTTCTTAGCTGCATTCACAACCTTTCTAAATGCTATTAGCTTATTTTTTGTAGCCGGTTTCTTCTTCGAATTGGGTTTTCTCTTCTTTAAACTGGGTTTCTTCTTCTTTAAAATAGGTTTCTTCTTCAACCCCATACCGAGTTTCGCTTTAGCATTCATCACGTTAGTTATTGCTAGTGCTGCCGCTATCTCATCAATTCCAGCGTCTTTGGCAAAAACACGCTGCCAAGCTTTACTGGCTAGTACACAATCTGCAGCGTTTCTCGTTTCAACGTTTTCACGATTTTGCGAGTATGCAATGTCGTGTTCTTTACACGCTGCATCTAAAGCATTGACACCAGGATCACCTCTAGCAAGTCGTTTGGCTAGCTTAGTACCTGGACCACAGTATTGGTAGCCAGGTATGTGCAACTCAAACGGTAACTTGTTGATGACTTTGTTGACAAATCCTTCACCTCGATGACGATGATTGAGTGACACTTTGTTCGCTTTACTGTGCACAATCATTCCACATTCCACAGAGGTTGGCATGCAACTGATGCAAAAGCTATATAAGGGCTGTATTTATAGCTTTCACAACAGTCGAGATCAAGATGCGGTTCAAGACACAACCTATTAAACTTCCAGTCGTTAACTTTGACAACCTCGTCCAATCAGAAAAGAAGAGGGTGAAACGCCATGGCAGTCTACTACCAGACAGCATTCGCGCAGTGATCTGTGGACCTCCAAATTGTGGCAGGACAAGCACATTACTTACCCTAATCGTACACCCAAACGGATTGAAATTTGACAATGTCTACATCTACTCGAAATCCCTTAAACAACCAAAGTATGAATTCTTGGAACGGGTGTTAAATAATGTAGACGGCGTTGAATATTTTCCTTTCGATGAGCATAAAGAAGTAATACAACCAAGTGAAGCTCAAACACATTCTATAATTGTATTTGATGATGTGGCCTGTGAGAAGCAGGATAACATTAGAGCCTTCTTCTGTATGGGTAAATACGCACATGTTGACAGTTTTTACTTGTGTCAAACATACGCTCGAATTCCTAAACATCTAGTTCGAGCTAATGTCAATCTGTTGATACTTTTCAAACAGGATGAAAGGAATTTGAGACATGTTTATGACGATCATGTGAATACTGACATGAGTTATTGCCAATTTCGAGACTTATGTTCAGCATGTTGGAATACTGAGAAGTATGGATTTGTTGTCATTGACAAGGATAGCGATCTCAATAAGGATAGAAACAGAAAAGGATTTGACTGTTTTATCTCTCTATAAATATAAGCTATGTGGTGAAAATCATATCATTATGTATTGAGACATTCATACGTCAACATGTCAAAGTTTCACAAAGAGAAGGAGGTTCTCCGTCAAATCGCAAAAGCTAGTGACGCGATTCGACGTAAACATCGAATGCTCAAAATGGGTGAAGAAGACACTGAAAAAATAATGAGTGAAACGTTTAAGCCAATCATCATGCCACTGCAGAAACTGGTTGATATATCTAATCCTTCAATTAAGAATAACGGTAAAAAAAATGAGCATGTAGAGAAGAAATATGAAGAGGAGGAGGAGGCGGAGGAGGAGAAGGAGGAGGAGAAGGAGGAGGAGAAGGAGGAGGAGGAGAAGGAGGAGGAGAATGATAACGCTTCCTTCATGACAGCTGATGAAAAATAAGAGCAAGATACAACTATGCTTGAAGAAGATGCTACAACTGAGCCTGCTAATAGTTATGAGCATTTGACAAACAAGTTTCTCAGAATGCTGGAACAAAATAGAAAGCAGTATTTGGATATGGTTTATGAGGTGCGTAAGCTCAGTGATGGCAGCCTCATGATTGGTGATAAACTTATTAGTTTTGAGGGACAATATATTCACGTTGAAAATAAGCAGTATTTGAAAACCGTTGTCCTGCTTGAATTGCTATTTAGAAAAACTCCCGAAGAGACATCTATAAGCACTGATGATCTAAACAATTATAAGGAAATATTGATTGCTAAAAATGCACATAGGAAGCGGTACAGCTCAAGTGAACCTATTCGTACCAGCCGAGATATCAAGTACAAGAACTTTATTGCAAAAATGTTCAACGTATCACGCAGACGATCCTCAACTAGTGCAAGTTCCCTACCACAGTATATGGTAGCAACAAGAAATGTAAAGACTGATTACGTCTATTGGGATGAACTAGTTCTAACGAACTAGTTGATCGTCTTCGTCTACTTCTAGCGTCTCAGGCAGCAGGCAACCCGAGTCACAACAATGAAATTTTATCAATCATTGAGGAACTGCGGGAAGCTGCAATCATATATTAGGAGTGTACTCATAACACTATCGTCAGTATCACGATGAGTATCGACGTGTTTGGACGTCACCTGGATCGAACCGCTGCAACAAGCCGTGGGCCGCCTGGTGTTGGATTCAAGATTACCTCCGACGGTCATCACAACGTAGATGGAAAGAGAGTTTGTAACGTTAGTGAGGTCAAAGAACAATACGACGCAGTCAATTTGGGGCTTGTACAGCGTATTGTACAAAACGAGGTACGTACTATGTATCAAGTCACATCATCTATGAGAACAGAGATTGACAATAATAGTTTGATGATACGTTTACTCGAAGAATCAATCGACGAGAAACTGAAAAACCTGCAGATTGACACCCAACAAAATTTGTCAGTCCGTAATACTGAACTCATTGCTCAGTTGGACGCTCGATTAAACGCACTCGAGAATGGGCAACGAGAGATTGGCGGTAGTCACAGAACTACATAAACCTGCTAGAAAGAATTATCCACGTCGTCGCGTGCAAATGCGTGGTATAGACGAGACGTGACAAGCGGATTTGGTTGAAATGCTACCATATGCCCAAGAAAATAATGGCTACAAGTATTTACATACCGTCATAGATATTTTCTCCAAGTATGCCTGGGCGGTTCCTGTCAAAAGCAACAGTGGACCACATGTCACTTCAGCAATGCAATCTATACTTGAGCAGGGCCGTGTACCAAAAAACTTACACACTGATGAAGGTAAAGAATTTTATAATTTACATTTTAAAAATCTTATGCAACGATGCGGTATCAATCTCTACTCAACGCATAGCAATCTGAAGGCGTCAATCTGTGAAAGATTTAATCGCACGCTCAAGAATAAGATGTGGCCACAATTTAGCTTAAAAGGCAACTATAAGTGGATAGATATTTTACCTACTCTCATCTCCAAGTATAACAATACCAAACATCGATCAATCGGTATGAAGCCAAAAGATGTCACTGCCGAGGACGAAGAAGAGCTGATGCAGCGCTTGAAAAAACTACGAAATATACCCAAGAGGAGAATAAAGTTCAAAGTTGGTGACAGAGTTCGAATCAGCAAGCACAAGCATGTCTTTGAGAAAGGATATACACCCAATTGGACGACAGAGATATTCACTGGTAATCGGGTTATGTTGACGAATCCAGTGACTTACAAGCTTAAGGACTACCAAAATCAACCCATCGTTGGTGGATTCTATGAACAAGAACTTCTCAGAGTTAAGCATCCAGACGTATACCTTGTGGAAAAAGTAATCAAGAAGCGTGGCTGCAAAATATTTGTAAACTGGTTGGGTTTTGATAGCTCACATAATAGCTGGATAGATAAATCTGATATGTAATCAACTTTGTGCAATGTTGAATCAACTTTGTGCAATGTTAAATCAACGTTGAAATAAAGTCGAATCGATGATGAACCCACGATGAATTAATGTTAAACTAAATATTTATGGAATAGTGTTGAATTTATAATATAAGTATGCGCTTGTACTAGTTGTAAGGATTGGTAAATAAAAAATAAGAAAATAACATACACATGTTTTTTTATTCAATTAAACCATCTTGAATAATATTCATAACTGTTTACAATAAGAAAACCTTATAATTACTGTTGACAATATTATTCATTCGCTAAATCTTCTAAAATTTTCAAGAGTCCCACGTCATTGTCAGATAGTATGTCATCGTCATTGTCGTCTGTGTTCATGGTATTGATCTTATAATGACCCCAGGCGAGGGTGTCAGTACTGTTCGGAAGTAAGTATCGCTTATCATCAAACGGGCTAAGTGCAACTTTTGTCTGTTTGACAGCTTCGAGGTTGTGTAGTCGAGATCGTATAACATACTGAGTTCTTGTTTGAATCGATGAATTTCGCGAGCACTCGACGTAATCATCAAAATTGATGCTTTTCTTTACAACTCCTGCTTTGACTCCTTTTGCTTTTTTGATAAAGTCTTCACCATTAACGCGGACGCTGCACATCTTACTTCGCAAGCCAACGAATTCTGTAATTATTTCACCATTGCATTCATCCTTCATTAGACCCAAAACTTTTTTGTTGACTTGCGGTATTCCAAAAGCATTGTCTACTGGGTAATCTGACGTATCAAATTTGTGGATATCGTTTTTCATATCTGCATAAATATTTGCACACCTAACTTCATAAATTAGACTGTCTGCGTCAGTGTACAATAACTTACAGTTACTGCCATACTTTTTTCGCATGTAGTCATAGTGGAAGTCATATATGAGGATTTTGGACACGACCAGCACTGTAAGCCCAACATAGATTGGTTTATTGAACAGGACCTGTGTTCTTATCAATTCTAATGCAACGAGATCTTCATTAAAGATTGCGCGGCTATGGAAGTTGGGCTTTGCTATGAGAGCTTCTGCTCCATATCTCCCCTCACACTTTGTCACGAGTTTTACGTTAACGTAATTACGTACGTTCTCCATTGTCTTGCCATATACTGCATTGTTCATCAACTTGAATAAATTCTTTTAAAACTCATTTCTAGCATTTGCTCTCATTGCAGTATTGAAGTCTATGTAACTTTTAAGCCATGTGGATTGGTTGAACTGAAGTATTCTGTGAATATGGATGAGCTTGAGTCCATTAGCGAGAACATGTTTGAGAGCTCGATAATGGAGAACATACTTTCGTTTCGATGAGAGGGTAGTTAGGAGTTTCTCCTGGCTTGACCCCGGTGGTTTCGAGTGTTCTGGACAAAATGGTAGATCATTGTGTTCATCATGTAGCTCTGGTGGATAGTATACATCTACTTCTAGTATATAACCAATAGGTGAATCATCCGGAAAGTTGAAATTGAAATTCTTAATGTTTTTCACTCACTCGAAACCACCGCAAGGGAGAGGTTGCACCATTGCCCATCCATACAGGTTGTTGACGTCAAAATATACAATGTATTTGATCTCCTCATTTTCATTGAAAACTGTCATGTATTTGTTGTTAGCAACGGCATATCGGTTGGAGCATGGACTCACTCCACCCTTTTTTCCTTGTTCAATCATTAGCAGCATATCAACGTCAGTGAGGAGTTCAAGTCGTACCTTTGTATATTTTAACATGGCATCCCATGTCAAACCAGGTGTAGTATAATAGTGTGCTGGGTCGAGTCCATAGGCCTGTAGACATTGCTCACGGAAGCTTTCGAAAACATCAGCCAAAAGCAGGACGTCGGTCTTCATATACAATTTTACATATTCACCGAGAGTCTTGAGATTGAATGCACACCATACCTGTTGCGCATGAACATAATCTTCGTCAGATATTGTTGAATCATTTAGCGTACTGTAGAACTTTTCTTTTGATGGAAGCTGATTTTCTTTAAGTTTTTCACTCGAGTCAAGATATTCGTAAGGAAGAACACCCTTTCTCGTAAGAAGCTCAATTTTATCTCTTTCAATGTCCAAAAATATGGAATTGATGATCTTGTATTCTGTGAGATATGATGCTAACTTATCTAACGATGATGCCATGAAACGAAACGAGTCTATAAACCTGAATTGTATTTGTGTATCCTGAACATACTTTGTGAATGAGATGTATTTTTCTTTATTAAGAGCGAGAACTTCAACTTTACCTTCAAATTGTGTGGCGACATCTCGAACGATGAAGTGAGCATAATATCCACTCAAATCGTGAAAGACAACAGGTATGGTGTATGAATACTGATAGGCTAGATTACAATCTGCGTGCGCGGCACCACGATATTTACCGGTGAGATGACATTGGTCACGAACTTTCTTCATTGGTGGATGTAGGGTCTTTTCACAGATGTGACATATTGTAGCTTCAACAAAGGCATCCTGTTGCTCAGTAGTCAGTATTTGCATGGGAATTGTGGATGAAATTATCTTATCACAGTCCTTTGCAATTTCCAGTAACTCCAGAGCGAACCATGTCTTTGAAAAACCTCTGAATTGCATCTTCTTCCTTGAACTTCATCTTCAACTGGTTTTAGTAGCGACTCACAATCTGCATAGATAATAAAAGGAACTCTCTCTCGATGCTTGTAATTTTTGAAATCAATAAAGTTCTTACCTGGTTTTGGTAGTATAACTTTACAATTATTCAATTTTGCACAATCTTCTGTGTGTGCAACCAGTTTTTCCATACATGCAAAGTAGTGCAAGCACCGATCACAGATGTGTTTTCTTTTGTCATGTTTTGATAGCTGACTGCTAACGAGACGAGAAAGGTCTTTGATCCATACATAGTGAAAGTTAAATAATGTCTTAAATTCCCGTTCATTGAAGTCTTCTTCATCACTGCTATCCTCATCAAAATATTCCTCTTCTACTTGGAGAAGGTTCACGTGCTCGTCTTTCTTGTTGACGTTAAATACAATGGAACAACAAAAAATTTCTTCTTCTTCATGATGAGGCCATAAACATTAATCGAGATGGTATTTTGTGCTTCGAATTTCGACACATCTTTTAAGGCAACAGGAAACTTGATTCCAGAAAAATCTAGATCGTCTTTATAATGTCGATATCCTGATACAAGATAAGGTCTATACTGGATCTTATTGACTGGGTGTATTCCCGATTATATGGCCCACCTAAAGCACTCGTTGTCCTCATTCTTCACGTTAATACATGCTTTTTTATTCCTGATCCACTTGGGGAGTTTGATGTATGAACTACCTTTCATGAGATTCCACTTGTTTATGTTTACTTCTAATTTCACAATCGAGTGCAATGTCCAGCCAGAGTCTTTGTCTTGAAACTCTTCCATTTCTGCCAAGATAGGACTTCTTACATTATTTGTAAACCAGAGTTTCAAATGTGTGCTTGAGCATATCTCTGCATTCTTCGTTTTGAAATTTTTCTCTTCAGGCTTCTCTTTACCAATCTTCGTATAGTATGCAATGATCACTGCATTGACTTTCAGAGCCCTGAGTTCATGTAAGGTCTTGCTCACTTCCGCTACAAACTAAACTGCAGCGTCATCTAAGAAAGCGAAAACATCTTTGTGAGCCAGATTAGCAATCACACATGTGCGAATCCTGCTATCGAAAGCTTTGTTGACATCGATCCACTTTACTCGATCACTGATGTCATTATGCTTCGGTTGCTTGCTTGGAACCCCACTTCCTTTTTTAGCTAGTAGATCAAAACGTGCTTTGAGACATTCTAGATGCTTGAGGACGTTGAGGCATTTTCGTTTTTCATTTAATTTTAGAGGTGGTCTAATATAGAGCTCCTTTTTAACCGTCTTCAAGCCCAACAGACACTCATTCCGCCACTTATTAACTTTACTCAAGGGTGCATGTGGCAACAGCAAGTTTAATGCCTTCTCAATAGTGGGAACAAGTTTACACACTCGTCGAGAATCATTTTGCACTAGGTCTATAAGTCACTATTAAAGTTTTTCACTGTGTCTATGAATCACTATATATATATATACAGTTAAAAGTTTGTCATAAGGACAACCGCAGGATTTTGCCGGGAGCGGGTGCTAATCTGAAAAATTGCACCCGCTCTCAGCGAAATCGCGGTAAAATTTCAGCTGTAACCACGTCTCACGACCGTGAGATGGGTGGTTACAGTCTCTGCGAATTCAATACGATGATCCGGCGAAAGCCTCGTGCACCCTGAGGACACGGAGCGACCCAAGGACGACCGCCTTCTGCATTCTCCCTGCAAGTGCCTCAGCATTTTGTTGACACCCAGGGATGCTTTTCAGGCTATTAACAAGTGAAACCTTGGCACCTCCAAGAGCGCCAATGATCAGGACGATTAGCTTAACAGAATATTCCGGGTATAACCGTCGCAACTCCCTCATAAGGTCTTTATACCTTTCTTTCTTTTCTTTCTCCTTCGCTGTGACGTTTTTGTCCGCTGGTGCCGAAAATTCGATAACGAACATGGTTCGTTTCTCGAAGTCAAGAAGAACCATGTCAGGCCTCGAGTGCGCAACAGAAACAATTGTCGAGAATATGAAGTTCCAATATATTCGGCACTTCTCATTTTCGACAATTGACTCTATTTCTCTAGGGGCGTTCAGCGGAGAGGTATTTGGGCTAATGCCGTAAGAGTGACAGAGATGGTAACAAAGCACTCTCAGTGCCGCATTGTGCCTTTGGATGTAGGTTGTTCCCGCATGAGCTGGACAACTAGATAGTATGTGTCCTAGATGCTCGGGGTGTTCATGACACGCTCTGCAGCTATCATCTGGAATATCTTGGCTCAAAATGTGGCGACGGTATGCTAGAGTGGAAATGACACCATCTTGACATGCCAAAATGAAGCCCTCTGTGCCCGACTTCAATCCGGGTGATCTAAGGAAAGCAAACGTCAGCTCATACGACATCGACTGATCTTCCACATTTCTGTGGAAGATGCCGTGCATCTTCTTATCGAGGAGCTCTCCGCGGAAGTTTTTCTCCTGTGCTTTCTTAACTCGGGCCTTCAGGAGTGAGTATTTAAGATGGATAAGATTTGATGTATTTCGCCCACCCCTGATATTGAAGTCAAGGCCGAGTGTTTCAGCAGCCTCTTCTGCTGCTTTGTAAAGAAACGCCCCTTTGCCTACTTCTTCGTGTTTTCTGACCATTTTAAGAAGAGGATCTTGTCCATTTGCGACAATATGTGCTGTACCCAGAATAATCCTGTTGTGAAGACATTCAAGATTCAGTATTCCACGACCACCTTGACGGCGTGAGATGTAAAGTCGTGGAACAGAAGACTTAAGGTGCATGCTTTTGTTCATGTGCATAACCTTTCGGGACCCGATGTCGAGGGATCTGAGCTCGTCCTTCGTCCATGGAACTACTCCAAATGAATAAAGTACTACTGGCAAGGCAAGCATGTTCGTTGCAGATACTTTGTTCCTCGCCGACAGTTCGGAAGACCATATCGGTCGGAGGAGACGTTTGTATCTGCATCGGAGAGTATCCTTTATAGATGTTAAGTCCTGAATGCGGCTTTGTGGCACGCCCAGGTATGTATAGGTCTCTTCAGCGCAAAGGTGTCGTATAGCGCTTCTGTCAACGAGTTCAGGATCTTTGAGGATGCCGTTAAGTTTTCCTTTCTTCAAATTAACCTTGGCGCATTTCTCTAACCCGAACTCCATTCCAATCTCTTGAGTGTACTCTGTGACAATTTTTAGAGCTAGATGTAGTTTCTCTTGATTTCTAGCATAGAGCTTAAGATCATCCATGTAAAATACATGAGTTACCTTATGCTTTCGATTTCCAGGTTTGCCACAGAGGTAACCTTCGGAATGACGAAGTGCGAGAGATAGTGGCAATAATGTGAGGCAAAAGAGGAGAGGGCTCATGGTGTCGCCCTGAAATACCCCTCTCTGAAAGGTGATACTGTTAGTGATCACACGATATTTTCCAGACAAGATGGCAAATCTGGTTTTCCAAAGCGGCATTAATCTCTCTATGCATCTCACGATGTGTGGATGAACCTTCAAGCTTTCCAACAGACAGATGATAAGTCTATGGGAGGTTGAATCAAAAGCTTTTCGGTAATCTATCCAGGCCATCGATAGAGATCGTTGATAGGATGCTGCATCTTTACAGACACATCTTTCGATGAGCAGGTTCTCCCGACATCCTGCTACGCCTTTCTTCGAGCCACGTTGTTCATACATCTCTCGCCACACAGGTTCAATTGTCCGAAGAATCCTATCATTTAGGATGGCTGTGAAGATCTTATACAGTGTGTTCAGACAAGTTATTGGCCTGTAATTCTTAGGGTCAGCTAAGTTGCCCGTCTTAGGCAGGAGCACTGTGCGCCCTTCCACCAACCACTCCGGAATAGGCTCTTCCGACTTTAGATATGAGGTGAAAATTCGGGCCAGATGCTGGTGGGTTGAAGGAAACTTCTTCCACCAGAAGGTCTTGATACCATCTGGTCCCGGAGCGGGAAAGTTCTTCATGCCTTTTAATACGTTTTTCACCTCCTCGGTAGTGATAGGTGGGCATTCTTCCTCAGGTGTTATGAGGGCATTGCACAGCTCCTTGAAGCTATTTATGTTCTTTGAGTCTTCTTGAAGTGGATGCTGGACCTCGTAGACTTCTCTCCAAAATGCTTCGACCTCCTCTGGTTTGGGCGGAGGGTCGACAGTAATTGGAGGGTCTTGGAAGAGTTTAGATGGATCAGATGAAAATTGTTGATTTTCTCTGACCCACCTCTCTCTCCGCTCTAGACTTCTCCTAGCGTTAGATAGTATTCGTATTCTGTCAACAATATGCTGTCTGATGGTCATTAGCTTTGATTTGTTGATTGTGTGATGACGGATCCGCAGTTCGCGCGCGAACCATCGAACCTTGGCAGTGAAATTCCTGCCAGATGTTATGTAGTCAATCACACACTGAATGCGGGACGCGTACTGTCTAGCCCAGCCTATCTTTGTGCTGAGTTGATGCATTCTTCTTTTGGTCTTATGATCAACCGTTGGTTTTGTTTTACGGCTTGCATCTGCCAAAGTTCTCGCTGCACTGTACACACCACAACTGATAGTCCAGAGGTCGGATTCTTCGGAAAAATCTCCACGAAGTTCATCATCCAATCCAGTCAGATCTTTGGGCTTGGGAGAAACCTGAATGTTGATGTTTGTCCGGGTCCTGAAGCATCGTTCTTCCTCTGTTGGATGCCTGTTCGCGGTTGGTCTCAGTGTCGCTTCTCTTTCTCTGTTGCCGCACAGTGGGAAATTCGGCAAAATTTTGTGTCAAAATCGTAGATATCGGGATCGGAGCAAGTGAGAGCGATTAAATTTTTACGGCAAGTAGGTGAGGGGATGAGGATTAGAGGAAGAATAGTCCGGACACGTTAACAAATTTTTTTTACTTTGATAGAAGGTCGCAAATTTGCGATTTTTAAACAAATTTTCAGTTTTTCATTTTTTTGAAGGTTATACAAATTTTTGTTTCAATCACATGATGTATATTTTCAATGTATTTTTTACGCAGAATATGATGACGCTATTCATTTTTTTATAGAACCCACCGGAAAAATTTTGGGAGCGGATAAACATTGCAAAAACTTGTTTTTCGTTTATAGTGCTTTCCATTCAGGTTCTACGACAAAACCAAGACCACCATCGTGTTCTACGTAAAAAAATAAATGGAAAACATGTGTGACATGTTCCAAAACGACGTTATATTCGAGGGAATCGAGAAGATTCTAGAGAAAATCACTTACCCCCGGCTTAGTTAGGTATAGCAAATTATCTGGTCTGATTTATCGTAGATAGGTATATTTTACAAATCATTCCTAATAGATTAATGGCGAATCTATTTGTGCATCAAGTAGATACTGGAATTTAATTCATTAAAATATTTACAGTGATTTTATTTTTCAGTGATGTTTCTGAGGACGAAGATTGACACGGATACTGCTGAGTTATACAAATTTACAGGTGTAACATTACAGATTTTTATAGATTTTAATAATAATATTCTCAAAAAATGGACATATCAGATAAATTCTATAATAATACCCATAACACGATCGTACTCTTCGTGAAAAAATACACCGGAAACTTGTATCGCATTTTGAAAATAAAATTATAAGTTTGGTTATCAGACCGGATGATTTGCTATACCTAACTAAGCCGGGGGTAGGTGATTTTCTCTAGAATCTTCTCGATTCTCTCGAATATAACGTCATTTTAAAAAATATAACACATGTTTTCCATGTATTTTTTCACGTAGAACACGATAGTGGTCTTGGTTTTGTCGTAGAACCTGACTGGAAAGCACTATAAACGAAAAACCAGTTTTTGCAAGGTTTATCCACTCCCAGAATTTTTCCGGTGGGTTCTATAAAGAAATCAATAGCGCCATAGTATTCTGCGTTAAAAAATACACCAAAAACATATTTCATGTGATTGAAAAAAAAATTTTATAACCTTCAAAAAAAGGAAAAAGTGAACATTTGTTTAATAATCGCAAATTTGCGACCTTCAATCAAAGTCAAAAAAAATTTTTACGTGTCCGGACTATTATTCCTCTGATCCTTATCCCCTCACCTACTTGTCGTAAAAATTTCATCGCTGTAACTTGCTCAGATCCCGAGATCTACGATTTTGACACAAAATTTTGCCGCATTTCCCACTGTGTGCCGGCCCGTTCTGGATGCGGTTGAGTAGGCACTCCGCTTATATAAACCCTTTTCCTAAGGTTCTCGGCATGGTTTCGCAGACGTTGTTGCGAAAAGTCTGAGAGCTCTGGGTGTTTCTCGCACCACAGAGCATGCAGTCGTGCCATGTAACCTTCTCGTTCAGGGACCATACTGGCATCGTAGCACTCCAGCAGGCCGCCATTGAGTTGATCCGTCGACTTAAAAGTAACAAGATTCCGCCGGTCAATCGCATTGACTCCGTCTTGATTGGCTCCCCCATCTCTAGGGTATTCGGCATTGTTGTCTGACCCATTGTCGGGAGCCCTGCGCGTTCGATTGTTTTGAACCGCACTTACTACAACTATGTTTGGTGTTGTCATTGTTGTTCCCACGAGCAGCTAGGGAAAGGGTTCGTCCATCCTTGTAGAGCCCCGCACTCAAGGATAAGGCTGTATACTCTGAGAGTCGCCGATTTCCCAGAATCACCGTTAGAGACACATCACCCAGGTGACATTCAGCTTTCGGCACGGTTCTCACGCCTTCGCTTGGGGGTTATTCCTTCGGGACCATCCCTGGACAATTGTCCGCGACTGCTTATTAATTATTGTAACCATATTCAGCAGAAACCCTTGGTACAGGGACCCTCTATCCGCAACCCGAGGACGCGTTCGGTGGCTTAGTCATAAGCCCTTCGGTTCTATTCCAAAAGAATCGAAACCGAATCCGAAAATATATATATATAAAAATATAAATATATAATAAAAAATATATATAATATATATATATATATATATATATATAAAAGTCACTTAATCAAAAATTCACTAGCTTATTAGTTCTATAATTCACTATAAATAAAAGTTACTGTTAAACTCCTTTTTCACTATGTTTATAAGTCACTATTAAGTTCTTTTCACTACTTTTCTTTCTCTCTCTAGCTCACTATTTGCTTGCTTTCGTTGATAGTTATCCTTTTACTGTCGTGAATGAACTGCTTGCACTCCGCTGGAAACTTGCTTATATAGGCCGAAAAGCCACTCTATTCACCGCAGTAGAAATTTCTAGATATGAAATCTCAAAGGTAACAGTCCACATGGGCCGAACTTTCTAGAAACTTTAATGGAATTTTCTAGCAGAATCTTCAGAAAACACATCCCTTATCGAAATTTCTAAGAGATTTGATCAAGAGAATCTCGAAGCTCATACCTCAAATGCATCGATCCTTCGAGAAGCTTCAACAGATCCTTCTAGCAGAATCGTTAGAGATTGAAACTGATGTTAATGTTTCTATAGAAAGATCGATCAAGAAAATCTCAAACCCAACAAATCTCAACCTTAAATGCTTCGAACCTTCTGGAAACTTCTGTAGATCTTTCTAGCAGAATCCTTACAGATCGCATTTTGTCTAGAAGAATCTCGAATAGTTTGCATACGTTTGATGTTAATGTTTCTATAGAAAGATCGATCAAGAAAATCTCAAACTCAACAAATCTCAACCTTAAATGCTTCGAACCTTCTGGAAACTTTTGTAGATCTTCCTAGCAGAATCCTTACAGATCGCATTTCGTCTAGAAGAATCTCGAATAGTTTGCATACGTTGAACCTTCTAGAATGTAGGTAGAGTAGGGGTACGGACCTATAAAAGCACCGTCAGATTTCGGTGGCTTCAGTCTACCATTGTACATGCACAGTGTCAAGTTCGTCATCTGATTAAAGTTAAATTTCTAGTGAAAAGAAAAAAAAATGCCATTGGAGAAGACAGATCTCGAAATGATTAATGCAGTTAGCCGTATGGATGAGGTCTTGCCTACGAAGCCGTTCTCTGACCTCATTCCAAAAGAGAACTATGTGATTACCAAGATTCGCAAAGTTCACACGAAATATGGCACAAGAATTATGGCTGAGCTGGAAAGCCAATGTGCAGTCTTCTTACCCAGTCGAATCATGAAGATCTTTGAGGATACAAACTATGAGTATACATTTAAAAAGATGGAAGAAGCTGTGAACAAAAAACAACTCTACTTGTACTACATTGGTGGACCTTACAATAATTTTGAATTCAAATATGTGGAATAAGTGATACTTTCTCTGTTAATTCTAGCTATTTTAAGAAGTTTGATATAATAAACAGTTATTATGAAGAATGAACCTTGTATAATTAATTTATAATTTAAGATAACATTTATGTACCTATGATTTGCATTAGATCTCATTTATGAATAGGGTATGGTTAAAATTCAAATTTCGCGCGCATTCCCCTTAGCCTAAAGTGAATTCGAGCGTTTATTGCTAAAAATGCATATCTGGCAACCTTCAACTTCCCTCAGCTATGGAATTTCGTTTCTTTCAGTGTTGGATTTCCAAAACAACGATGGGTTGAAATTTAAATTCCACACGCTTTTGACATTGATAGAATTAGTTTTAACAATTTTCATAATGATAATAATAATAATGGAAAATCTACAAGAGTGAAAGATACAGAGAATGATCAACAAGAGTGAATGATACAGAGAATGATCAGACAACTTGCATGCAGAGTCCACAAAAGTGAAAAAGAGAGAGAACGATTAGAATGGTCCGTCTCTTTCACTCCTATGAACTCTGCAGACATGCTGCCTACCACTGCCGGCAAACAGAAGTGTGAAAAGGCCTTAATATTCATTCATGCAGACTATTTGTTAAGTTAGGTATATTACATACTCATCCCTGATTTCGGTAAGGGTTGGTTATATATATGTATGTATATATATATATATATATATATATATATATATATATATAT
>CAKNXH010055481.1:0-13293 GCA_932178445.1 Andricus quercusramuli
ATCTAATTTGAAGTTCTCAAATTTCTATCCCTGAAGGTTTATAAATCAGTTCATAAAATTTGATTACGTCGAAAGAACCAATTTACCAATTTACATTACATTATTGTTGGCTATAGAGGAAGACATTTTATAACTGGGCATTTTTTTATTCGGGATTTTCACAAAGCTAATCTTTTAGCCCTTGGCACAAAAAAGTGAATCTTCAATTAAAAAAGAAAACATTATTAACCAAAATGAAATAGGTAAATTTTCTATTAAAAAAATTAATTTTCAATAAAAAAGCGAAATTTTCAATAGAATAGTTGAATTTCCGCCATAGAAATGAATTTACAACCAAGGTAATGAATCTTCAACCAAAAAACTTACTTTTCAACAAAGTAGTATAACTTTAAACCAAAAAAGATGAACTTTCAACATAAAATTGAATACATGATATTTCAACCGAAAAAGTATTCCAAGGAGGTTTGAACAAAATAATAATTTTCACCCAAAAATAATGAATTTTCGAACGAAATGATGAATTTTCAAATAAGAAGATTGATTTTCTACCAAAAAGCCAAATTTTCAAGTAAAAAATCAAGTTTCAACAAAAAAAAAGTTTTAACAAGGTAGTTACATTTCAAACCACAGAAATGAATTTTTACCCAAAATAAATAAATTTACAAACAAGAAGAATACATTTTAAAAAAGACATAAATTTTCAAACACATAGTTGAAGTTGCGACTGAAACGATCAATTTTCGAATAAAGAAAAACAGATTTTTATTAATTAGAAGAATTTTTAACCGAAAAATGATTTTTGAACCAAAAAGTTGTATTGCTAAGCATCAATACTAATTTTCAACCAAACGAGACAAATTTTCCATAAAACTTTTTTCTCAATGTACAAAAGATTTCTGCACATTCTAAAAAAATTTCAAAATTGTTTTGAAATTTATTCTCAAAAATTTTGTTGAAACTTTGGTTTGACTTTTTTCTGAAATATTTTGGATATCCTTAAATTCAGGGAAAATTTGTTTGAATAATTATTCACTTGGATTTTAATTATTTGAACTCATCTCCTTTACGTGAATTTGTACATTAAGAGTTACTTGTAAAAAAATATCTATGAACAGTAAATTATGAAGAAGTTTAAGAAGAACTTGAAAAAAAGTACTTTTAAAACATTTTTTTTTTCGTTAATGCGACTTTGAACCTTTTACCAGCGAGTACAGAAAAAAGCTTCGGGGTTCTTAAAAGGCTTCAGAGTCTTCGGAATTTTCATTTGCAATTTTAAATGACATAAAACACAAAAATTTGTTTAAAAATAATTCCAACTTTGGGAACGTGTTTTTCTCCACCACCTCTTCAAATTTTATGGGAATTTTTGTTTTGAAAGAAAAAAATTATTTTGCGTTTGTACCGGGAGGCTTCGGAGTTGTTATTCAGATCAACCGATAGTTTTTTCCGTCTTCTCAGACGACTCACGAGGATTTAATCAACTTTGAAATTATGAAAACTTCATATGTTTTCAAAATTACTTTTAAAATTACTTTTTCTGTATCGACAAATAAAGTAGGCCACCATATGTGCTGTAATTCCTTAGTAGGTCAAAAATGTTATAGGAATTATTAATTAATATGTTATAGGATTTGAAAATCGCCCACATACGTGTCCATGGCAACGCACAGATGCACTACCGCGTGAATACTTTCTAATTCAAACTCCAAACGTTGTGAAGTTTTAGCATAATAAGGACACTGCTGCATGTAATCATCCTCGAACGAGGCGCTACCTATGATTACAATCGAACTTCACGTATAGGTAAGTTCGTTTGATCGTAAAATTGAAACATATTGTAAGAAAAATTAAAATTGTGTAGTAAATTTTAAGTTTCGTTTATAATTAGAAAATTTGTGAAGCGATATCAAATGAATCCATCATATAGATGTGTGCAATAATAGAAGCCTTCAAAGAGATAAAGTCGTACCAATAAAGATACAGACGTTTTTCTGAAACCTTTGCTTGAACTGTGAGAGTATGTTGATATAATTTTACAGATGCCACTTTTTGTTCTGTAACATACAGGCAAGAAAGGAAATAAACCAGAAAATGTGTATGAATCTTCGTTATTAAATGAATACGTGATTGCCTCTAAGTTTAAATTTAGGTTATCGAGTGAGGTAGTGACTAGCGGCCGTCCATATGCTTCGTGGATATTTTTCGGGTGGGTGGGGCAGGAGGTGAAAAAGGGGGAGTCAGCGAATCAAATTCAGCCACCTGACATGCAAAAAGTCTACTAGTATATGTGGATACATCTTGTATTAAATTTCACTTCGCACTCAATCAGTGTCATCAACTATCATCTGCTGTCACCTACCGTAAGAAAAAATGAGGATCATCGCCGGTATTATATTTGTCGCTTTCGCCATTTTCCTTGACTCTATTGGTAAATATATAATGCTGTAACATTATATCTATCATTTTAAGTACAGTAGAAAACAAACACAATTATTTTTTTTGTCTCACGAAATTTGTAAATTAAATTATAAAATTTCTATTGATACGAAAATGTAATAGAAACATTAATTTTCAACAACAAAGTCAATTTGAAACAAAAAAGTTGATGAAAATAATTCAACCAAAAACATGATTTCTATACCAAAAATGGAACAGTTGATATTTCTCCTGAAGCGGTTATTATTGGAAATTCAAAACAGTCAATGATTCCTCAAATTAAATGATTGCATAGTTCTAATCCAGTTTTTTATTGTATTATTTATTGTTATTTATTGTATAATAAGTGAGGTGAAATGTTTATTTGAACAGAATACTCAATTTGTAATTTGCAAGAGGTACTTGGCAGTATTTAAAAAAAGTTATGTGATACTATTTTTTTAGAATTGAATTAAAAAATATTATTTTTTAACAAGGATTGCCGAATACGTTACTTTGTGTTACCTTTATTGAGATAATTAAACATTTTTATTAATATATTTGACTTAAATTCAAATAGAAATTTCCACGTGCGATCTTATTCCGAGGTTCGCCCCCGATTTTATGATGCGCGAAGTAGTGGGGGCAACTTTCGCACGAAGATTAGGAGAAGCGGTCTTATCGGGAGACCGCATATTTGTTAGGAATTTTTAATTGGCATAAATATCGAAAAGGTGAGGAAAAAGTATCAAATTTCTCACAGTTAAACCTTCCCCAAGCCATAAGCATTGTTCGTGCCAAGTTTCAGACGCTTATGCATTGTGATTCAGGAGAACACTTGTTACAAAGGATTTTTACATTAACTTTATGAAATTCGGTTTCAGCCCATTGTCGTGGGGCACTGAAAGATTAAGAATGAATGATTGATTTACGATTGTACTACTTTTAATACATTTCGAGCATTACAAATTCATCAATCTTTTCTGTCATTTCGCAGATATATCATCCGGCATGCCGCCCAAAACAAGACACTCTCTGGAAAATGTTGGGATGATTAGTGAAAATGGGAATTTTATAGGTAACCCAACTAATAATAAGAAGGAATAGAAGCATTGATAGTTAATGAATAGCTTGAAACGCTCTTTTACTAAATTTTTCAACAATAAGGTTGAAATTCAAGTATATGTCTCATACGAAATAAAATGGAATAATCAAATTGGGCTTTCACTATTTCTTACACTGCTTTAAATAACAAATTAATAAACCTATATTTTCTTTTTACAAAAATATCATCAGTATTGCCGCCCAAAAAAAGGAGAAATCTGGAGATTGCTGGGACGAGCAGTGAACATGCAAATCATCAAGGTAACCGTTCTACAAAAAATGTATAATAGAAGTATTAATTAGGAAACAGTTTAAAACTATTTGTATGTAAACTCTTAAGATTGAAAATATTTCACATGCATGAAGAACTATTCCGCTCCGGGACCAGATTGTTTCAAGACCTTCTGGTGGAAGAGGTTTTCTTCAACCCACCAGCATCTGGCCCGAATTTTCACCTCATATCTGAAGTCGGAAGAGCCTATTCCGGAGTGCTTGATGGAGGGGCGCACAGTGCTCCTACCGAAGACAAGCAACTTAGCTGACCCTAAGAATTACAGGTCAATAACTTGTCTGAACACACTTTATAAGATCTCCAGAGCTATCCTAAATGATAGGATTTTTCGGACTGTCGGCGAGGAACAAAGTATCTGCGACGAATATGCTTGCCGTCTCAGTAGTACTCTATTCATTCAGAATGAGTCCATGGAAAAAGGACGAGCTCAGATGCCTTGAAATCAGGACGCAAAAGGTTTTGCACATGAAAAAAAGCATTCACCTCAAGTCTTCTGTTCCGCAACTCTACATCTCACGCCAACTAGGTGGTCGCGGAATACTGAATCTTGAATGTCTTCAAAACAGGATTATTCTGGGAACAGTACATGGGTAATTGTCAAATTGAAGGCAAACTTGAAGTCCCAATAATATAACATTAACTTAGAAGCTCGTGCTGATTTTTTTTAATTTTAATAAACACTAATAATAATATGATTGCCACTGTAGGTGCTGAAATTTGCTCACAATTTGACAATTACCCACATATAGTCGAAAATGGACAAGAATCTCTCCTTAAAATGGTCAGGAGACCCGGAGAAGTAGGCAAAGGGGCGTTTCTGTTCAAAGCAGCGGAAGAAGCTGCTGAAACACTCGGCCTTCACTTCAACATCAGAGATGCGCAAAATGCATCAAATCTCATCCATCTCGAGTACTCACTCCTGATGTTCTGGATTCAGAAAACACAGAAGAAAAACTTCCGCGAACAGCTCCGCGATAAGAGGATGCACGTCATCTTCCACAGAAATGTGGAGGATCAGTCGATGTCGTCTGAGCTAAAGTTTGTTTTGCTTAAATCACCCGGATTGAATTTTGGCACGGAGGGTTTCATTTTCGCATGTCGAGACGGTGTCATTTCCACTCTAGCATACCGTCACCACAATCTGAACGAAGATATTTGCGATGATAGCTGCAGAGCATGTCATGCACACCCTGAGCACCTAGGACACATACTATCGAGTTCTGCAACTTATGCGGGAACGACCTACATCCAAAGGCACAATGCAGCAATGAGCGTGCTTCATTACCATCTCTGTCACTCTTACGGCATTAGTCCAAATACCGCTCCGCTAAACGCTCCTAGGGAAGTAGAGTCAATTATCGAGAGTGAGAAGTCCCGCATATACTGGAACTTCATATTCTCGACAATTGTTTCTGTTGCGCACTCGAGACCTGACATAGTTCTTCTTGATATCGAGAAGCGAACCATCTTGGTTATCGAACTTTTGGCACCAGCTGACAAAAACGTCATAGCCAAGGAGAAAAAGAGAGAGAGAGGTATAAAGATCTTATAAAGGATTTGCGATGGTTATACCCAGAATATGCTGTTAAGCTAATCTTCTTAATCATCGGCACTCTTGGAGTTGCCAATTTTTCACTGGTTAATAGCCTGAAAGGCATCCCTGTGTGTCAACAAAATACTGAGACACTTGCGGGTGAAATGCAGAAGGCGGTCGCCCTTGCGTCACTCCGTGTCCTCAGGGTGCACAAGAATTTTGCCGGATCATCGTATCAAATTCGTCGCAGGCTGCAACCACCTACCGCACGGTCGTGAGACATGGTTACAGCTGGAATTCTACCGCGATTTCGCTGGGAGCGGGTACAATTTTTCAAATTAGCACCTGCTCACTGTTTCGAAATCTACACCTTCTTCGTCGAAGAGGGCAGTTCTTAGACACTTATCCATGAATATGATGAATAGTGATGAGGACATAATGCATCACACATACATTGTTTCTTATTGCGTATTATCGCTTCTCAAGCTGCCCTATCAACGAGTTTGTATATCCTATTCTGAAAATCTATTCGCACTTCCAGTTTCTCTAATTTCACGATTTTGATTCATTCAGAATCATCATCACCCTTGTATCTTCTACTAGCTCTCTTAGTCTTTCATTCGCAAGAACAAAGTCAATTATACTGTGACTGAAGATAGAAATTCGATACAAAATAAGTAACCCCCTTTCTTCTTTCAGAGTCAATTTTACAGTCCGAAGGTCTACCTAGTGCCGAAACTATTCCTGGTGTTCCTCATCGTGAATCTTCTCATTGTCCTAAAAGACATTCCCCTGACAAATCTCCAGCTCCTGCCAAGACTTCTCTTCGTGCCAGGTTCAGTTCTCCTCCAACCCATACCAGGACGATGACTCCACCTACCACGATTGCTTCTACTGACGGAATTGGATATGGACTTGACCAACTTCAATTTATTCGACTTACTCCCTATAAGAATACGCACCGGTTATTCGAACTTCGAAGATACACTTTTCCTGCGGATAAACCAATTCAATTACTCGCAAGACAGAAAGTTTATGTGCCAATGCCAACCGAAGAACAAATTGTATTATCAACATCCGATGGTGACGTTTTTGCAATATTGGCGAGTAGTAAATATCTGGCTGGAATATATGCATATAATCCTGACATTCGCATGAAAACACGGGCAAAAATAAACATGAAAAGCGGCCTGATTACCTCCTTGACACAAGATGAAATTAACGAAATTGCAGTAGGGCCCTGGCGACCAATCCTATTGCATTTTACAGTAAAGTGTTTAAACCTCAATGATCAACACCACCAATTCTATCACACAAAAATGTAGGACTAATATATAAAATTCTTTGTAATCCCAACTCAACACGCTGACGAGCGTGTATGGAATGGATTTCTGAAAATCTTAAATTAATTTTCATTAACAAATCATATAATATCGAAGTTTGTTCTACTTTTTTTACATAGTTAGTGATGCGGAATGAAAAAATTTTCTGTAAATAGTGAATATTTGTTAATTCAATAAACAAGTGTGAACCGCAGGCCTTGAAGGCAAGACGATAGTCGTCTTTTCATCAGACTGGTTGAAAATCGTCCTAAAGTTGATGAAAAATTAGGTTACTTTATTAATCGATAAGATTCGTTAAGGTTATAATCAATTTCTTTTTAAAAAATTCACTATTTGTTGATAGTGTTGTGTTAAAAAAAACGATCTCTGTAATAACGTTTTACTATTTTAATCAATATTATATTACTATATGCACTGTGCGAATATACATATTTGTCTATGAAATTTATTAATAAAATTAACAAATATGTTGCTCAGGTCGATTTTTTGGCAAGCTGGTAAGACAAATAATTCCGCTCTTGTGAAAAAGATTTTTACGTGGTTCGAAACAAAACAGGCACGAGAACTATGCTTTTCTTCCGGACAACTTTTTTTCTGAGTGGTTATAATAATGATAATTACAATTTAATTTATGACTATTCTCATAAATATTCTTTTTCGTTATCTTAAGAATGTTCAACTCTATATATTTTCAGTTCATTACATTATAGTACGTCAGAAAATAACATTATTTCATCCGGCTTTTAAGAAGATTGTAGGACTAAATATAATTGCGAAGAACCTTTTAAGGAATAGAATGAAATTTTCTAAATAAAAATTGAATTGAAATAAGGAATATTGCCGACATTGGACGGATCAGCCCAGAAGACATCGTCGCCAAAATGATAAGCAGCGAGGAGAGTTGGGAGAAAGTAGCTGCTTACGTTGAGGCAGTTCTACGAGAAAAGAAGAGGGAAGAAAACCTAGAGTTCTCGAATAATATTACATCAGAGTGACCGACAGCGAAAATCCACCATGCCCAACCGAGATGTCGAAGGCCAACGAGCCCGATGTGCGATTTCATCACGCTGCTGAGGACGATGCGTGCATCTTGGTTGGTACATGGTTAAGAAGAAGAAGAAGAAGAAGCAACCCTATTGAGAGCAAGAAAACGGCACTCCCTGAAGTCATGCGAAAGCGGTTTCCGGGGGGACATCTGCCAAGAAGGAAAGGGTGGTGGTTTTTAGTCGTTAGTTCGTAACATCGCTATAATGATCGAATTAAGATCTTTGAGTATATTTATATATATATATATATTAAGATCGTTGTAGAGATGATATCAATATCCCGACACTACCGAGAAGTGCGGACCCTTCTCGGTGTGTGGTAGCACATTTTCCACCTTCCCTCGTAAAAAGAAAAATCAGGGAGACCGCCTTCTCGTAAACCATACAGTTCAGATTCCAGAGATTAACATCTTCAGGGAGCAAACCGGGGAGAGCAGTATTAGCTTCAGCTAATTTGTCCATCCTGAGGAAGACTTTTTGGTGGATAGATCTCCTACTTCTCATGCCGAACTTAATTATTATTATTTTTGTTTAAACTCTTTCTCGGGTGAACCCAGTTTTTCGTCATGGCAGTTTGTGTTTACAGCTGTTATCCTTACACAGCTGCCGTGAGTATTGGAGGTGACAGCAGTCACCTCTGGATGCTTTCTTAGAGCTACCATTTGTCACGCCATAGGTTCTTAGTCGCCAGTACCCTACTGACTCCTGAATGCTCAAGATGTTCAGTGCATCTTGCGTGCACATAACCTGTAGCCGAAATCACAATAGGATGAATGGGTGCATGTTTCACATTTCTCCATATTGCCTTTACCTCATGCCTTAGCTCTCTATACTTATGTGTCTTGGTTGTATAGGTTGCCCCCAAATTTCGGTCGAGTGGACAAGCAATGACGATTATGTAGAGTCTTCCACCTTTTTTTTCTTGCATCACGATGTCGATGTCGGGTCGATTGCCTGGGATGTAATGATCAGTCTGGACAGTAAAATCCCAATAAAAGATGTAATCTTCGTTTTCTAAAATGGGCATTGGAATGTATCTATAGAAAGGCATCCATTCTGTTAAGAGTCCTAGGTTTAGGGCAAGTTGTTGATGTATGATGTCCGCTACATCATTATGCCTGTGCATATATTCTCTTTGAGCAATTTCTCGACAATCATCAGTAATATGCTCGATGGATTCGTTGGTATCTTCACATAATCGGCACCAGTCAACCACGTCTTGATCTAACATGTGTTTGCGATTATTCCTGGTGCTGACAACCCTATCCTGAATCGCAATGATGAATCCTGCCGTTTCTGGATACAGGACTCACTTCCTCAGCCAAATATTGGATGCTTCATTATCCACTTCATATTGATGTAATGTCTTGGGGTGTCCGCCGTGGATGGCTTTCTATCTCCATTGCGTTTCTAATTCCTCTATGGTTTTTGTCCCGATATTAAAGGCCTCCCCTGAGTACAAATTCAAGGGCGTGTAGTCAAGATCCTCTTTACAGATCGTATCGTAAAGCGTAACAACTCGCTTGCTGTTAAAATAGTCCCGCAATTATATAACTTGTGACTCACACAGTTTTCTGACATCTACAATGCCCCTGGCCCCTCTATGTCGTGGTAGAACTACCCTTTCGATCGCCAAATTACTGTGGTGCATCCGGTGTTTCGTCATTTCTACGCGGATGATTCTGTTTAATCGTTCGAGGTCGGTGGTCGACCATTTGATGAGTACAAAAGAGTACGTGAGAACAGGGACGGCATAGGTGTTGATTGCCCTGATCTTGTTTGCCGAGTTAAGAGAACTCTTCAGAACCATTCTGAGTCTTGTAGTGAAGGCAGTCGTATGGCTTTTTTTAACTATCGTATGCTGAATACCCTTGGATTCGAAAATACCCAGGTATTTATATGACTCTCCCTCAGCCATTGCCTCGATGTCATTCACGAAGTCGTTCTCTTGTTCTGCTGTCCCGAATTGTCCTCTGATTAAATGCACTGTTCTGCATTTATCTAGTCTAAACTCCATGTGGATATGGTTGGAAAACTGTTTTGTGACATCAATCACTTGCTGCAGTTTCTTGTTCGAACTAGCGTACAGGTTGAGGGCACCCATGTATAGAAGATGGGTCAATTGATGACCATCCTCGGTATCATGTACTTTGAACCCATGAAACATGCTATTTAGAGTTTTTCTCAGTGGGTTCAACGCTAAGCAGAAACATAATGCACTGAACGATTCTCCTCGGAATATACCCATCGTAATGGGTATTGATCTAGTTATCATTGGATGTCCATGATCAAAATACTTGATTCTTGTACTACAAAGCATCATCGCACGACTTAGGAAGTCAGTGATGCGCGGACAAACTTTGTATACTTTTAAGACTTCAAGCAACGGAAGGAAACGCTTGTTTTTAGTCCATGTATGCCATGTGCAAGTTCCTTTGATGTTTACAAGCTTGCGTCATCGCAACAGCGTCTATGGTGACTAGATCTTTCCTGCCTCGGGAGTTTTTACAACATCCTTTTTGTTCTACTGTAAAGACGTGATTCTTGTCGCAGTGAGAATATACCTTATCTGATATGATAGCTGTAAGACATTTATATATTGTTGGAAGACAGGCTATCAGTCGAAATTCAGATGGATTTTGAGCGTCTGGTTACCCTGCAGCATAAAGCCTGGCATCAGATCTGGATGTTCGATGACTTCTGAAAACACCGTGCCACCGCAGGATGCACACCAGTCACGTGCTTGTACCAGAAATTGTGCACCATGTCCGGACCTGGAGCTTTCCAGTTACATGCTTTTTCAAAACCGCTGAAACATCTAAAGCTGTGATGTTTGTCACCTCCATTATGTGACTTCCCATATCTTCTCTTCTGTGATTTCCATTACCGTACGAATACATATTTTTCAGTATATTTTACTTACGATAATTAGTGGGCTGATACCTCTGTAATTACTGCAGTTGCTTTCATCGCCCTATCTTTCGTATATTGGTACGATAATCGCTTTTCTCCAACCGTCTGGGACTTCTCCTGTCCGACACATACATTTATCAATTCGCATAACCTGTGAGGCATGTACTCTCCACCGTATTTGAGCATTTCACCTCTAATACTGTCTATACCAGCAGCCTTACCGTTTTTCAAGTTCTTAATTATATCTCTGACCTCAGTGACACAGACTTTTTCAATTGGGTTGTCTAATGCATTATGTTCTATGTCACAGTTTTTTTGTCCTATATCTTCACCTACTAATAGTTCTTTTGAAGAGTATTTCAAAGCGTCTACTATCCCGTCTATATCATATAGCATTTCACCTTTGCTGTTTGGCATGCTGACAAACTCTGTACTTTTACTTTCCTTCAACTGCTTACATAATAGTTTTATGATTCCTTGAAAGTAGTTTCTATTTTGTTCTCTTCTTCTGTTTTGATTTTATCTTTACTCTCTTTGACTAGTCGCTCAACTTTCCTATTTTTGTGTCTGTAATAATTTTTAAGTATATTTCTCTCCTCATCGCTAAGACCTCTCATGTTTAGCGTTTTGTTGTTCGCTTCTTTCTTTTCTTTTTGGGCTGCCTCAATTTCATCATTCCACCATGCATCACCAGATTTTCTTCCTACAACCGCCATACCACATACTTCGGTCGCAGTTTTAATGATGATATCCCGTAGCGAAGTCCACGCGCCCTTTATATCTTTATTGTTTAATAACCCCTTCCAAATTGTCTCATCTATACGTCCGTTTAACCTTTTTTGGAAGTCTATTGGCACTTCCGGTTCCTGTAAATTTGCAATCTTCATCCACGTTTGTTTTTTTCTCCATCCCCGCCCTAAATTTATTTTCCAGACTAAAAGGTAATGATCAGTATTGCATTCGGAACCCCTCATCCCTCTTGTATCTTTAACTACTTCTCTTAGTCTTTCATCCGCAATAACAAAGTCAATTATACTGTGGCTATTTCTTTTACGCCAGGTGTACATGTGAATCATTTTATGTCTAAACCAAGTATTTGTAATAAATAGAGCCTTTCCTATGCATAAGCTAATTAACTTTCCCCCATTGTAATTTTTTCTTGATGGATCTCCAAATTTACCTAGAACTCTTTCCGTATCTGTATCCTGACATTGGACACGCACCCATCCATTGATATCTCCTAGCAGAATTATTCTTTCACCTTGATCACTACTATGAACTGGGGCGTAGCACGCTATGATAAATAATCTTCTGATTCCTACCTTCATTCTAACCCACAGCAATCTCGTCGATACATATCTGTGATCTTTAAAAAGCTGTTTTGCTTTTTCATTCATATCTAAACCGACCCCTTGACTACGATGTGATTCGCTATCTACTCCTGACCATATTTCACAACCGCCTTCCAACACCCCATTTTCTATGTTTCTACTTTTGCAACCCTTTTTCTTCATCTCAGGTACATAGAATATCCAGGTTCCTTACGTGCATAGTTTCTCGTAGTTCTCTTATTTCAAGATCATTCACTCCTCTAGCATTCCAAACACCCAGTCTCCATTCATCGCCTGAAACTCGACCTTCACGTTTACCGTGTGTATGCTTTCATTCAATCAAACTTTCAGTCCATTCCGAGGCTACTTTATTGTTTGTATCACTCATGTTTAGATTGTACACCCAACTAGCACCCGTATGCGCGAAATTTGTTTTGCGAGTCGAAATCATGTCCGAATTAAGCAGTGATTTGTTGTATGGTGGAGAGTCAAGTTGTAACGTCAGTCCCACCAAAATTTCTGTTACTGGGGAGGGGGTGAGAACATGAGAAAGGAAACCGAAAGTCTCAATAGGTTGGTGATTTAGGCTGAGAAGGTCACTAGCCTTCAGCAGCGTTGCATATCTTTTTGTATTATCTTTTTTTTAATTTGAAAAAAAGGAAGTATATATAAATAAATATATATATACATATTATATTTTTTCCTGCTTGCAACACTAATATATTTATAATAATTTAACTGCAATATTATAATTTTTAGAGGGAATTTAAAAGCATTTAGGAATGTTTAAACATAACGCGTCGGGGCAACCATCATACGCTTAATTTTCGAGTTTTCAACCACCTTAAAGTAAATAACTGTAAAATTTTATATTTGATTTTTTTCCTGTTTTTGAAGAATCGACTGATTCCTTGCGGCCTTGAAGCCAGACTGAATTTTTTTTTGGACAATGGTCCCTGTGACAAGGGTCCAATTACAAATACGTCTGTTTTAAGTCAGACCGATACAAAATATTGAGTGCTTTAAAATTCTTTAGAAAAACCTTTGGATATGTAAAAAAATCTTGAAATACTGCGGAGTCCTTGATTTATTTGTAAGCAAATTTTCTGAAAAAAAAATGAAAAAAAAATACTATTTTGAAGTTCAGTGGAAAACATTGAAAAAACTGGAAAAAATCCTGGAAATCTCATTAGTCCCCTCAATTTCTTGGCAATGAATTCTTTCAAATTTGGAAAAAGGAGTTATATATAGATATGTATATATTCAATGTTCTGCTGCTTGAAACATTCAAATATTTATAATAAGTGAACTGCAA
>CAKNXH010055482.1:581-12040 GCA_932178445.1 Andricus quercusramuli
GAATAATAACCTTCCCGAATAATAAAATTTTCGAATAATAAAATTCCCGAATAATAAAATTCCTGAATTGGAACATTCCTGAACTGTTTATAATATTACCGAATTGGAAAATTCACCAATAATAAAATTCCCGAAATTATTATAAAATTGCTGAAATATGAAAATCTCGAATTGGAAAATTCTCAACAGTTTACATTGTTACATAATTTCAAAAATTCTAAATATTTAAATTCCTGAATTATAAAATTCCCGAATTGGAAAATTCCCGAATTGGAAAATTCCCAAATAATAAAATTTCCGAACAGCTTATAAAAATATCAAATTGGTTAATTTCCGAATAATAAAATTCCTGAAATATAAACATCCCGAATTGAAAAATTCCCGAACAGTTCATAATATTACCGAATTTGAAAATTCATGATTTATAAAAAATTCCCTAAAAATAAAATTCTTGAATTGGAAAATTCCCCACAGTTTATAATATTACTGAATTTGAAAAATCATGAAATTACAAAATTGCGGAAATATAAAAATCCCGAATTGCGAAAATCCCTGATAATGCAATTCCTGAATAGTTTATAATATTAATGAATTGGAAAATTCTTGAATATTAAAATTCCCGAAAAATAAAATGCTTGAATTAGACAATTCCCAACTGTTTATAATATTACCGAATTTGAAAATTCCTGAATAACAAAATTCTTGAATTATAAAATCCTTGAGAAAGAAAATTCTGTAATTGGAAAATTTCCCACAGTTTATAATATTACCGAAATAGAAAATTCCTGAATATCAAAATTCCCGAAAATAAAATTCTGGAATTGGAAAATTCCCGACAGTTTATAATATTACCAAATTTGAAAATTCTCGAAATGGAAAGTACACCAATGATAAAATTCCCAAAATTATAAAATTGCCGAAATATAAAAATTTTGAATTTCAAATTCTCGAAAAATACGATTCCCGAACAGTTTATAATATTACAGAACTGGAAAATTCTTGAATATTAAAATTCCCGAAAAATAAAATTCTTGAATTGGACAATTCCCAACAGTTTATAATATTACTGAATTTGAAAATTCCTGAATAACAAAATTCTTGAATTATAAAGTTCTTGAGCAATAGAATTCTTGAATTGGAAAATTCCCGACAGTTTATAATATTACCGAAATGGAAAATTCGCGAAAAGTAAAATTCTTGAATTGGAAAATTCGCGACATTTTATAATATTACCGAATTTGAAAATTCCCGAAATGGAAAGTACATCAATAATAAAATTCCCAAAATTATAAAATTGCCGAACTATAAAAATCCCGAATTGCAAATTCTTGAAAAATATGATTTCCAAACAGTTTATAATATTATCGAATTGGAAAATTCCTTAATATTAAAATTCCTGAATATTAAAATTCTCGAAAAATAAAATTCTTGAATTGGAAAATTCCCGACAGTTTATAATATTACCTAATTTGAAAATTCCCGAATTGGAAAATACACTAATAATAAAATTCCCGAATAATATAATTCCTGAATTGTAAAATTCCCGAATTGGAAAACTCTAGAACAATTGATAATATCGCCGAATTGGAAAATTCCCGACAGTTGACAATATTACCTAATTTGAAAATTCCCGAATTCAAAAATTCACCTATAATAAAATTCTCGAAATTATAAAATTGCTGAAATATACAAATTCCGAATTGGAAAATTCCCGACATTTTCCAATTCGGAAATTTTATTATTTGGAAATTTTATTATTTGGAAATTTTATTATTCAGGAATTTTATTATTCGGGTATTTTATTGTTGGGGAATTTTATTATTCGGGAATTTGAATTTATTTTATTTTTTATTAATTTGACTTTAATTTTTGGGAATTTTTTAGTCGTCCCATTCTTCAAAAAACATAAAAAAAAATTCTGTTTGTACATAAACCGCGAAGCGATTTGGATGATTAATTATTACCGTGTCATTGTCCTGTTGATAATGCAAGGCCACTGGCTGCCATGGCAAGTCTGTTTTAAAAGTCTGCTTATCGTCTGGTTTCCAAAGGCCCGCAGCCTCCAATAATGCAGACATTTTTGCCCGATCCGCGGCCGTACTTTGCAGCCAAAATATTTCAGGACTGTATTTACTTCCTAAAAATTTACCATATCTTTGCCGAAGGTAAACACCCTGGTTGTACTGATTCAATCTTCCTTTCTGAATTGAAAAAAAAAATTTCTTTAAAAAATTATTCGTTGAAACTAATGTGGGCTAAAAACTGGTTTCTTCTTCTTTCGATCTTATATAATTAATTTATAAAGTGAAATTTTGCCGATTACTGGTAAAACAAATCTCTGGGGAAACGTTAAAAAATCGGCCTCGACTCGGATTCGAACCAAGAACGCCACTATTCACGAGTGGCGCGTTTAACAAATTACCACTCGTGAATAGTGACATTCCTGGTTCAAATCCGGGTTAAAGCGGATTTTTTCTCGTCTCCCAAAAAATTATTTGACCGGTAATCAGCCAAATTTAACATAAGGTAATAGTAATTTCGTTAAAAAGAACGAATACATGAAAATTAAAAGCAAATAAAATTAAAATATTAAGTGGTAATAAAATTAATATAAAGTACTTGCATTGGTCAATTGTCCCCAACCATAAGGCTCAAATTTATCGTTAATATAAGGATCATTTGGATAAGTGTCCTGTGGTGTTCTATCTCCATGTCGAAGAGCCTAAAAAATTATTTGAAATTAAAATCGAAGCATTCTTAAATAATTGTTAAAAATTATTTAAAAGGTAGTTAGAAATCAAATGATTATTTACTGGAATTCAATTAGATTATGATAGTGTAATAGAATATAATTATCAATAATTTTCCAAATTCCAATAAGAAGTCTCTAGGCTTTAATTTAAGTATAATTGAATACAATCTATTTGGAATTTTTTGAATTTGGGAGAAATCGATTAGATTTCTGTAGGTCTTTTTGGATTCAAGAAAAATCAATTAAAAATTTAATTAAAAATCTTAAAACTTGTATTAGAATTCTCTAGAATTTAATTATAACTCTTTAAAATTTAATTAGAATTCACCAGAATTCAATTAGAATTGTCCGGAATTTAATTAGAATTCATCAGAATTTAATTAGAATTTGCCAGAATTTTATTGAAATTCACTAGAATTTAATTAGTATTCACTAGAATTTCATTAGAACTCTATAAAATTTAATCAGAATTCACTAGAATTGAATTAGAATGCTCTAGAATTGAATTAGAATTTTCTAGAATTCAATTAGAATTCTCTAGATTGAATAAGAGTTCTCTAGATTGAATAAGAATTCTCTAGAATTGAATTAGAATTCACTGGAATTGAATTACAATTCACTAGAATTGAATTATAATTCACTAGAATTGAATTATAATTCACTAGAATTGAATTAGAATTCACTAGAATTGAATTAGAATTCTCTAGTATTGAATTAGAATTCTCCAGAATTGAATTATAATTCTCTAGAATTGAATTAGAATTCTCTAGAATTTAATTAGAATTCTCTAGAATTTAATTAGGATTCACCAGAATTTAATTAGGATTGTCTCGAATTTAATTAGAATTCACAAAAATTTAATTAGAATTTGCCAGAATTTAATTAGAATTCACTAGAGTTTAAATAGAGTTTTTCAGAATTTAATTAGAATTCTCTAGAATTTCATTAGATCTCTCTAGAACTCAATTAGAATTCTCTATGAATTAATTAGAATTCACCAAAATTTAATACAAATTTTCTAGAAATTCATTAGAATTTTCTAGAATTTAATTAGAATTTACCAAAATTTAATTTAAGTTCTCTAGAATTTCGTTAGAATTCTCTAGAAATAAATTAGAATTCACTAGAATTGAATTAAAATTCTCGTAAATTTTATTATAACTCTCTAGAATTCCATTAGAATTCTCTAGAATTTCATTAGAAGTCTATCAAATATATTAACATTCACTAGCATTTAATTAGAATTCACTAGAATTGAATTAGAATTCTCTAGAATTGAATTAGAATTCACTAGAATTTAATTAGAAATCACAAGAATTCAATTAGAATTCTCTAGAATTGAATTAGAATTCACTACAATTGAATTAGAATTTTCTAGAATTGAATTAGAATCCACTAGAATTGAATTAGAATGCTCTAGAATTGAAATAGAGTTCACCAGAATTTAATTAGGATTGTCTCGAATTTAATTAGAATTCACAAGAATTTAATTAGAATTTGCCAGAGTTTAATTAGAATTCACTAGAGTTTAAATACAGTTTTTCGGAATTTAATTAGAATTCTCTAGAATTTCCGTAGAACTCTCCAGAATTCAATTATAATTCTCTAGGTATTAATTAGAATTCACCAAAATTTAATACAAATTTTCTAGAAATTCATTACAATTTTCTAGAATTTAATTAGAATTTACCAAAATTTAATTTAAATTCTCTAGAATTTCGTTACAATTCTCTAGAAATAAATTAGAATTCACTAGAATTGAATTAAAATTCTCGTAAGTTTTATTATAACTCTCTAGAATTCCATTAGAATTCTCTAGTATTTCATCAGAAGTTTATCAAATATATTAACATTCACTAGCATTTAATTAGAATTCACTAGAATTGAATTAGAATTCTCTAGAATTTAATTAGAATTCATTAGAATCGAATTGGAATGCTCTACAATTGAATTAGAATTTTCGGGAATTCCATTTTAATTCACTAGAATTGAATTAGAATTCTCTAGAATTTAATTAGAATTTACTAGAATCGAATTAGAATGCTCTAGAATTGAATTAGAATTTTCTGGATTTTAATTAGAATTCACTAGAATTGAATTAGAATTCTCTAGAATTGAATTAGAATTCTCTAGAATTTAATTAGAATTCAATTAGAATTGTCTCGAATTTAATTACAATTCACTATAATTTAATTAGAATGCTCTAGAATTTAATTAGAATCCACTAGAATTGAACTCTAATTCTCTAGAATTGAATTAGAATTCACTAGAATCGAATTAGAATTCTCTAGAATTGAATTAGAATTCTCTAGAATTGAATTCGAATTTTCTAGAATTGAATTAGAATTCACCGGAATTTAATTAGAATTGTCTCGAATTTAATTAGAATTCGCGAGAATTTAATTAGAATTTGCCACTATTTAATTAGAATTCACTAGAGTTTAAATAGAGTTTTGCAGAATTTAATTAGAATTCTCTAGAATTTCATCAACATTCTCTATAATTTAATTAGAACTCTCTGAAATATGATTGGAATTGAATTAGAATGCTCTAGAATTTCATTAGAACTCTCTAGAATTCAATTAGAATTCACTATGAATTAATTAGAATTCACCAAAATTTAATACAAATTTTCTAGAAATTCATTAGAATTTTCTAGAATTTAATTAGAATTTAACAAAATTTAAATTAAATTCTCTAGAATTTCGTTAGACTTCTCTACAAATAAATTAGAATTCACTAGATTTGAATTAGAATTCTCTTGAATTGAATTATAAGTCTCTCGAATTTGATTAGAACTCACTAGCATTTAATTAGAATTATCTAGAATTTAATTCGTCCCCTCCCTCCATTTCTCCTTGGACTATCCTTCTCTTTTCCCCCTTGACCATATTTTGCTCTCCCCCAACAGACCCTTGAAATAATCCGTCCACTCACCCATTTCTATTTCTTAATTGACGCCCTTCCTTCCCCCTCTTTCCCTATTTATCACATCCTCAACCATACCTTCTTTGATCGCTTTTTCCACTTCTTCCTTGTATTTCTCCTTTCTCCTTTGCTTTTTCCTTTCCAGCATCCTCTCATGTTATCTGTTTCACCTGTTGTATTCCGCCTTCTTCATTTCTCCTTTCTTCCATTTTCTTACACACTCTTTCGTCCCCTCTTTACTCTCCCTGTATTCCACGTCCCACCAGCCTGTCTTTCCCCCTTCTCTTTCTTCTTTTGCACCTCTCTCATCCTTTACCTTCTCAATTGACCTCTTCAACCTTTCAATTAATGAGTCTAATCTTTCCTCTTTTTCACACCTAACCTTCTCCTTTCCATCTTTTGTTTAAACTCTTCTAATTTAACTACCCCCCCCCCCCCCTCCCTCGAGACTCCCATTTTCGTGTTCCTTTCTCCTCCTCTTTCCTTTCTCCCTCTGCTGCGCTTACTAACGCCACCATTCAGTCTATCAGTCCCTATCATATTCCTCATTCTTTCTTCCGCCAAGATGTAGTCTATTACTATATCTCCCTAACCTATAAATGTGATCTCTCCTTCCTCATCTCCTTTCATATTGCTATGACATATAAACAATCCAGTTTCTCCTATCACGTCTAGTAACCTCCTCCCCTCTCGGTCCGTCTCCCTATGTTTGGAGCTCCTAATGTAGGCCTCCTTTTCTTCATCCCAATTCCCTCCCCCTTGTTCGCCAGTCCAGGCATTCAAGTCCCCTCCTATCAAAACCAACTCTTCCTTCTTTTCCTCCATCCACCTCCTTATCATTCTCAAACCTTCATCTTCTCCTCTTCTTCTATATACAAAAACCCCTTACAACTTTGACTTTTCCAACTATAATCCTTCTGACCATTGTTTCATCCTTTTCCTCCGTGTCCCCCTCTTTTCTCCCTTTCACTGCTGATTCTTTTATCACCCCTGAGAGCATGCCACCCATCCCTCTTTTTTAACTCCTCCCAAATTCCTTTATTCTTGTTTTTCAAGCCCGACACATTCCAGAAAGCTATTTTCACGTTTTTCTGTTCCCTTCCCTCACCTCTCCTCCTGACATTTCTTCCCCCTTGCTATTTAGAAACCCCTCTATTTGATCTCTCAACTCTATTGCCTCTTCCATTTTCCTACCTTTCTCTACTCTTTCTCCTTTTTTCCTTGTTTCTTCTAATTCTTCGTCCCAGAACTATTCCTATACATTTATCCATATCCTGTCTCTCCCTATCCATACGATGTGCCCCTTTTTCCTCTCTATCCATGCCCTCTTCTCTATTTGTCATCTCCTTTTCCTCTCCTTCCATGTCAAATCTTCTTCAATTCTCTCCCTTCTTCCTTTCAATAATTTTTTTCGTCCATAAATTTATTTTTCTCCTCCTCACTCTCTACTTCTACTAGAAATATTTTCTCTTTTCCTTACTTCGTCCCTCCTATTCTCTTAACTTAAACTATAATTGAAATATAATTCACTATTTAATTAGAATTCACTAGAATACATTTATAGTTCTCCAGTTCTGGGCAATTATATTTGCCCAGAACTATAATTCAATTATAATTACTCGAATTGCCTAGACTTCGATCATGATTCACTTTAATTTGAGTTCCATAGACTTCAATTAATATTCTCAAAATTTCAATTGAATTATAATTGACTTGAATTTATTGGAATAGACTAACATTCAATTATACTTGAATTCGGATTCAATTCAAATTTACCGATAATTCGTTAAAATTTCTTTTTCAAAATTTCAAATTCATTCTAAAAAAAAATCCAATTAAATTCCGACTTTAATCAGACAGTAGTCACTGCAGTTTTGGTAAGACAAGTCGGACTAAAACACAACATTTCTACTTTAACTCTAGAGGAAATTGTATATAATTGAAAATCCTTAAAAAATTACGAAGTAAGTTTGATAAAAACAAAAATAATAAAACTACTAGAATAATATAAACAAATGAACTTGTTGCTAACAGTGCCATAGGATATAACTTTAGTCTTATTTTTATTTGCCCTTTAGTGAAAAATCGTCTCACAAAATTTGAATTTTCTCGAAAGAGAATAATTTTTATGCATCAAGTTTGTTTTTATTTTGGAAAAAAATTGAAATATGATTTTTAATCGCAATTTAACAAATTGTTACTTGAAAATTCTTGGACTATTTAGTCGGAAATGTCTGTTTTGGATCAAATTTTTTTTAACTGCAGTTAGAAACTTTTGTTTTATTTTAAAATCATGATTTCGATTCAATTAAACATTTTTTTCGCTCAACTGAAAAATACCGATTTTGTTGATTATCTAATTTTGTACTGGCAGAGTTCAATTGTAGTAGAATCATAAAATTACAAACCAGAATTAAATCTAATCACTAATCAATATTTTAAACTATTTTTTTTACTTTCATCAAATTTGAATAATAATAAGAAAAACTTACCAAAATAACAAATCTTAAAGAGTCAGAATTCGTATCTAAAGAATTATCTTCTTTTTCCTTTGAAACATCACGTTCAATTCGCGATCCTGTGACAGCTATTAAAAATTTAAAACAAATAAATTAATTTTGGTTAATTATTTATTTCAATTAACAAAAATAAATATTCAATAAATGATGAATAATAGTTTTCAGTTTTTTCTTCTGAATTTTCTGGAATTTTTGAAATCGCAGCTTCCAAATGAATTATATTTCTAAAAATTTATTTCTAAGAGAGAAAATTTAAAGTGTAAATGATTCTTTAATAATGAAAACAACATTATTCTATTTTGTGACGATAAAATAATTGTCGGTATCGGTAAGCAAAAAATTACCGGTACCGATAAATTGTAAACAAAATGTAGATTTTTAAAGATTCTTAAATAAAATTTTGAACCTTTTTTAAGATTTCAAGATAATGAAAGTCGTCGGGGCTGGACTGCAAGCAGCCCAGAGGTCTAACCCCCTGACGGTGGTTGTGGTGGATACGAGCTACCCGGACTCGTTGTTCACTGCGGAGGAGTTTGAGCTGGAGAGCCACCTGGAGGGCGCGCGAAAGAGTGTCCCTAGATCAATGGCCAAAATTCGAGACCTTTTGTAGGTGAGGGGTCTTCGTATTTATCGCAGCCGACCAAGCGGCTAAAGCTTGGCTACATAAAACAGTAGCCTAGACCAGGCCCAGGGCAGGTGCAGAACTCAAAGTAGGTGGGTTTGAAGTGCTCCAAAAGATAGTGAGGGCTACGGCGTGATTCCCAGGTAAGCTGGTAGACCCGTCTGTGACCCTTCGGCAGTTGAAGGGATTCAACCCCTCACTAAGGACAGCGTCTTGGCGAATCGTCAGGCACGTCCTGCCTCAGAGAGAAGACACAGCGGGAGGTTCTAAGCAACTCCCAGTAGTGCGGATTCCTGAGTCCCAGACGAGAGCTCTTGCAGTCCCCAACAACAGGCCCTTCTACCACCTTGGACAGGTCAACTTTAGGGTTGCCGGCCAGGGACAGGAGGACCCTGTTGGAACAGAGGAAGATCGGGGCAGACCTAAATGACGACTGATTTAGATATTCTGAACACGAGGAATACCTACATTAGAGACGTGGACACCATGGAGATGGCAGCCAAGAATTTCACAGAGGCCATCAAATCTACTTATGAAATTAATTGTCGACCCACAAGAGTCCGAAAGGCTGGGGAGACACACTGGAGGCACGTGAAACTCGAAGAGCTTCGCAGGGAAACCAGAGAGAGGTTAAGACGTGCCAGTACTGCCGAAATGGATGAACTATGGACCTGATTCACGACGATGAGGTATGAATACAGGAGTGCAATACGTAAGGCGAAGCAAGAAAGCTGGGCCAACTTTTGCACAGACATTGAGAAAGGAGCAGAGGCGTCTAGACTGGACAAGCTGCTCTCTCGAAACCCGGATGCTATTCTCGGCACTCTAAAATTGCCCGACGGAGCATACGCAGTGTCTGACGAGGAGACCTTGGTTCATCTGATCAAGGCACATTTTCCGGGCTTCATAAGGTCTGGAAAAAAAGGGGCAACACCTCTGAGGCAACCAAAGCCATATGTGGCTCAACTGGTTCCGAAACAGCGGCTAGCCCACGAGATTGTTACGCCTTTCAGGGTCAGGTAGACCCTGAAGTCTTTCAGTCCTTACAAGTCTCCTGGTCCGGATGTTATATACCCGGTCTTCTTACAGAAGGCTGAAGAGACCATCATAGGGCCGCTCGGACCATCTAGGGCTTTTTTGACACTGGGATGTGTCTCGACGGCATGGAGAGGTACGAGAGTAGTCTTGATTCCGAAAGCAGACAGGATCGGTTATACTTCACCCAAGGATTTCCGTCTCATCAGCCTCACATCTTTCCTACTAAAAACAGTGGAAAGACTTGTGGATAGATATATTTGCGACAAGGTCTTATCAAGTAGGTCACTTCACAAGAAGCAACACGCCTATAAAGCTGGTCACTCGATCGCGACGGCCCTAAGCGGGGAAGTAAACCTAATCGAAGGACAACTGAAGCAGAATGGCCTCGCGATTGGAACCTTTATGGACATCGAAGGAGCCTACAACTACCCCTTTAGAGAGGTAATCAGGGCGGCCATGATTGCACATGGCGTGCCAATTGCAGCCGTGGAAGAGACCTAACACATGTTGGCCAACAGGAACATAACAACGACTATGCGTGATAACACTTTAAGTGGAACCGTTTACTCGGGATGCGCTCTTCGGAGTAAAGGTCTTCGCACAACAAAATCCGTTGCAGTGCGCTGGAGACGTCTCACGGACGTGCCGTCCGCGCTCGAACTCATAACGCCAACCAATCGCGTGCAACCTGTCGTGCTGCTGCGGTCCGAGCTGTGACGCACACAAGTACATCGCTACTTACACTAGTTCGCAACGCACTTGAGTAAGTGCTGCCACGGACCGTAGCAGCACGGCAGGTTACACGCAATTGGTTGGCGTTATGTGTTCGTGCGCAGACGGCACGTCCGTGAGACGTCTCCAGCGCACTGCAACAGATTTTCTTGTACGAACACCTTAATGCAGCAAGCACTGGGGATAGTGGATTCCTGGTGCAAGAAAACTGGACTATCGGTCAATACGAGTAAGACGGACGCGGTTGTATTCACCAGACGGTATAAGTGGGGAACCACGAGTACACTGAAATTGGGAGGACAACTAGAAATCAAAGAATGAGCTATCCTAGATAAGAAGCTGTTATGGAACGAGCACCTGGAAAATAAGTGCAAAAAGCTATTAGCTATTTTATGACTCTGTAGTAGAGCCAGGAAATAATAATAAAAAATAATGCAATTTTTTTCTTAAGATACGAGGGAAAATTCAAATTAATTTTTTTTTTAAATTTAATTTGAAGAAAATATTAAAAAATATTTCAAATGATTTCATAAACTTTCGAAAAAGAATGTAGGATATTTCAACGCAACAAATTTTCATTTTGCAAGATTATAAAATTTTAGAAAAAATTCGAACAAGTTTAAGAGATATTTAGAAGTTTTAAAATGATACAAAAATAATTTTATTTAAAACAAAATGTAGTTATTTGAAGTCTTTGAACAATTTTAAAACATTTATTTTGAGGGAATAATTAAAAAGATTTCAAAACATTCCAAAAGATATATAAAATTATCAAAAAAGAATCTCAAAGATTTGAAGGTAATTTTTCAAAATTTTAGGGAAAAAACGCGAAGTACAATTATGAGCCCATAATACTCCTGGGATTATT